>LOJH01026976.1:0-18211 GCA_001685095.1 Ellobius talpinus
AACAAAGGAAAACTATAACTATAACTAACTATTCTTCAACTCCATCAAAGACTCATAACAACGAGCTGGCCTTGCTATTTGGTTGGAGATGCAAGAGACACACCTCTTCCCTTGTCCTAGAGCCAAGAGAGTTCGCACTCTAGTCCCTGCCCTTTCCTTCGTGCGCATCTTCTCCATCCAAACTGCTGGCTTCTCTATGGCAGTTCAGTTGGCTAGTCACTGGGTCTGCCCCCCCATTCAAGGTATACCTTTTTGGGCAGTCTTCGGAGTGTCAGAGTGTGATCAAAATGAGACAAGGAGACAGGACATGCTCCCTCTCAGGCTAATTGGGACTGACTTTGAAGTTTTGTAGTAGAAAATTTGCAATACAGTTTGTTGTTATTGGTACAAGGATTGACGACCAGTGTATGTTGGGAAACAGAAGATCAAAGATTTGATTTTTAAAAATCATTTATTTTGTGTATGGTAGGGAATTATTCAGGGCCTTTTGTGCTCCAGCCCCCTCCCCCACCATGCTAGGGATCAAACCCAGGGTCTCATGCATTCTAGGGAAGCATTCTACCATAAACTATGTCCCTAGCCCATGATGAAAGGTATGAGTGGTAAAAATATAAAACCTTGAATGTATAAAACCAAGAATGAACCAAATGTAACATGGATGTCAGTTACTGTGTCAGCGTTTGCCTGTCATTGTAACAGTTGTGCCATCTAATGGAAGTTATTAATATAGGAGGAAGAGATGGAAGTAATGGGAGATAATAATGCAAACTCTACTTTCTACTCAGTTCTGCAAACCCAAAGACTCAAAAAATGTGTGTGTATGTGAATGTGTCTCTCTGTGTGTGTATATGTGTGCACATGTGTGTACATGTGTACATGTGTATGTGTGGTGTGTGTCTCTGTGCGTGTGTCTCTGCGCATGTGTATGTGTGCGTGTCTGTGTGTATATGTGTCTGTGTGTGTGTGTCTGTCTCTGTGTGTATATGTGTTCTTTCAAATGTTCTTCAATAGGTTCTTAGCATGCAGAGTTAATGTCTAACCCATGTTGTGGGGTTTTGCATTGCTGATGAGTGATTTGCTACTGGTGTATTTTGAGTTATAGTCAGGTGGATCTGCCTCTCTTCTGTATCTACTCATTTTCCCAACAGTTGGAATGCCAAGATGCCCTAGAAACAGCAGCCCGAGTTGAGGGCCTTCCCCTGGACGTCTCCGTGCATTCTCACCTCCGAATTCTGGACGAGGAGCATACCAAGGGAAAGTACCACCGTGGCTTGAGTGCCCTGAAGCCCTTCCGGACCACTTCCAAGTAAGGCTGTGTTAGCTAATGATTCATGCACAAAGCACCGTAAGTGCTTTTGAAGTCTTGGGCTAGTGTGAGGGCAGCTGGGGAGCCCTAATATTTGTCAGGAGCTATTTACCAAAAACTACCATTCACAGGCACTCAGTCTCGCAGTATGTGCTGACACCTTGTGGTCGGATTTTTCTCTCCATAGGCACGAGCACCCAGTTGACAATGCTGGACTTTTCTCCTTCATGACGTTTTCCTGGCTCTCTCCTCTGGCCCGTGTGGTGTACAAGAAGGGGGAGCTGTTAATGGAGGACGTGTGGCCTTTGTCCAAGTATGAGTCTTCTGATGTGAACTGCAGAAGGTAGGCACCTCTGGTCCACCTAGGCCTGAGCTAGGTGGGTGGGCCAGCAGTGTGGAGTCTGAAGTGCCAAGGGTGGATAGCCTGTGGACTCTTTTCCCTTTCCGTATCTCTGTTTCCGTCTAATTGTGTTTTAACCAAGGGCTTTCTCTCTCAGCCCTGCTTCTCTTCCTGAGCTGGCAGGAAGATTTTGTTGCTGCCTTGTGACAGTACATTTTTGGTGGTAGTCTCATTAAAACTTAGTTTGTAGCATTGCGTTTTATCACAGGATCCTTCAGAAAGGGTTGGGAGCCCTTGAGAAAGGAAGTTCTTATCCACACACTTTATTGAGGGAGAGACCTTTGAAGGGTGGTGGGAATGGCTCCTGCTCTCCTTGTTTTCTATACTTCAAACACTCCCCTTTGGGAGTGAATATTCCCAGGCCAGGAGGGACTTTTCTCTACTAGATGGAGGCTGTGTGTATAACTAACTGTAAAGGAGAGATTTGTGTATGCAGCGACTGAGCCTGTGATGGCAGGAGGGGTCAAGGGTGTGTCCTTCTCCTGGGGAGATGTGTAACGTAGGACCTGTGCCCTTGTTAAGACTGGAGAGACTGTGGCAAGAAGAGCTGAATGAAGTGGGGCCCGCCGCCGCCTCCCTGCGAAAGGTTGTGTGGATCTTTTGCCGCACCAGGCTCATCCTGTCCATCATGTGCCTGATGATCACGCAGTTGGCTGGCTTCAGTGGACCAGTAAGTTCTAACTATCCTTTCTGAACATCTCAGGGGCCCAGCCACGGCCAGCACTAACCCTGTTGTTCTGTTGCAGAGGTTGTGATCGCCTTTGGGCTATAAGCAGCTTCAGAGGTCCTTCTAGGGCTACTGAAGAGGGTCAGTGGATCTGGGTGTGAATGGTGGCTTGTCAGTTAGAAGGATGAGGACACAGGGCTGCAGGAGAAGAAACCACTGGCTTGTTTTCCTGGGGCTGGGTGAATCTGAGCCGGTCCTGGGCTATGTGCAGATATGAAGCAGCAGCCTCAGACAGGACGGAGGTGTCGCGGCAGTGCTGTGAGTGAGGGAGTAAGCCGAGTGTTGTGTGGCACAGGCTAGCAAGTTTGGTGACATACCAGGTGCCTTGGGGCAGTTACTATGTTCAATGACTCTAAGAAATGATCCTTGAAGAAGCCAGGAGGCTATCAGGGTTTGTAAGAGTTGGTTCTAGTTTTGCATAGTGTTAACTGTGGCAGGCACTGGGTGGCAGCGTGGTTTCCCAGCCTATGTGGAGGCAGTGCGGTGGCTAAGGGGGCTTTGGAAGGAGTTTTCAGGGCACCGTTTCTCTCATCTGGTGTGCTGCCTGACACTTGAGACTGTGTTTGAATTCATTCTCTGCATATTTGCCTTGAGGCATCGGAGCAGTAGTACTGTTTAGACTGTGCGTTTCCGTGTGGGGTAAGTATGTGTCTAAGATGCATGGTGACGAGGTAAAACTAATTTATACCTTTCAAGTGTCCTGTTCTTTTTTTTCCTTCTTTTTAATGTGTGATCTTTTAAAAAAATAAAGGTTTTTGGTATTAGGTTTCTTAATTGACCAACTAACACTTGTATATAAGTTTTAAACAAAAGGGACCATGTAACTGAAATGTTATGTTATTAGCTAAGATGGCAAATGTTTCCTAGAGCCAGCTTCCCCCAAGAAGAGCTTCTGTCATTGTTTCACTACAGGGCTGGTGGCTGCTCTGACGTGTCACAGAGGTTTTTTCATCTAGGTAGAAGAGTGTGCAGCATTTCTCCATACAATCATAATGGGCTTTCTTAATTCCCCTTTTCTTAAAAAACAAACAAATAAACAAAAAGCAAAAACAAAAAGCCAGGGATTTTAGGGATTAAATCTTTACTCCAGAAAATGAAATTACAAAATGCATGCTCCCTTTGGTGTCGTGGAGGTCACTCCCTCAGGAGTCTGTTAAGTTCTTAATCTTTCACTTCTGATGCAGCAGGCAGGGTGCTGACTTGGAGAACTGTTCTAGGTGGCCACAGAAAGCCAAGGGCCTCTCTAGGACAGGAGCACATGACATCTCACTCTACCCTTTGAAAAGAAAGGTCAATGGGCCTGAGAAAGCTGCAGGCTTGTCCATTTTCTCTCTAGGAAAATGATGTGGAAGTGTAAACAATATAACTCTTTTTTGGAACCCTAATCTTGATAAGTTTTTTTGACTGGAAATTGGAGAATCAGGCTGGTTTTGAAAAAAAAAAAAGGAAAATGAAATCAGCATTAGTGGTCTGCAAACCTCCGGTAGGTGGACCTGGGTCCTTTTGAGGAACATCCTGTGTTAGATTTTTGCACATTTTCTGTTTGAGCATGATTTCCAGATTGGCTTGTTCTGTTTGTACCAAAATCTTACCCTAAATTGTAGGCTTCAAATATGGAACATCCTTTTAGGTCTCATTGAGCCTTGGTAGTCATACACAGAACAAATGAGACACAGCTAAGTTGTGTTTATATGTGTTTAAACGTGGTCAGTTGATGCTGACCCTCAAAAATAGCCCAAGGTTCTTATAGCGCCAGCAACCAGCCCTCTAAGTAGGGGGTCAGGGTTGTGATAATGTTAGCACGCTACCAGATTTTGTAAGGGTACAGGTATTACTCGAAATAAAGAGCCAGATCACTACATTTACAGAGATGTTTTGGGGGCCTTCTTAGACTAAGATAGTTGTAGAAGGCCGGGCCTCACCTAGGGTTTGTGTCCAGAGAGTTAGCACCCGCCATAGACCTCTAAGAGCAGCCTGCCCTCTGCATTGCTAACTGCTCCAGGCTTTGTGGGGGAAAGGACAGTGGGAAACCCTGGGAGAGGTAAGTTCCCACCCTCCAGCCTCTTTCCGGCCACAGCTCGCTTAATGCTGTCAGGACTGGACGTGGGGGGAGCGTCTCTGTAGTGGGACCAGTGACAGAAGCTGTTCTTTAGAATTTTCAGGATGGCTGTATTCTGCGGTCAGAATGAGAGAGTCAAGCTGGGCAGAATCTCTCCAAGAGCTCAGGTAAGGTAATATTTGCTTCCTGGGAATGCTTCCCACAGCAGGACAGCTGTGCTGGCAGTTGCCAGTTCCTCCAGTTGCTTTAGACTTAAATGATAAACTTAGGGCTTTTATTTATTTATTTATTTTTTATTTAAAAAAAAAAACAAAAAACTGAGTTTGTTTGGATTTTTCATGAAAACCTGCTGCTTTTCTTTCTCCCATACAAGCACATTTGAAATGTCATTGCTTTTTAAAACCCTGTGTTGGACATTTCTTTACCTCTTTCTCTCCCCTTTGAAAGTTCTGCATAGATTAAATATGCCTTTGTCTCTCACCTTCCCTTCTCCTCCCTGCTGGGGCGGGCTGACTGCTTATCCTGTGCTGAAAAGGGGCGCCTTAAAGGTATAGGAGGGACTGAGTCCTTCCAAACCACCTGCTGGCCTTCCTTGGAGACCTCCTCATTGCTGCTGTGTGTGGGAAAGTGCTTCACCGCAGGCCATCCTGCTGAGTTGCTTCACCAGAGGAAGAGGGGCTTTGGCCTTGGGACCCAGTTCCACATTTTGGATGCATACTGGAAAAGAAGCCAATCTTGCTAGTAAATCTGTGCAGTGAGGACCAAAGAGCGAATCTCAAAATTCTGAGGGAGAGTAGAGTTGGATTACAGGAGTTCTTAGAGTCTGAAATCACCCGTTTGATTAGGTTGCTTATTTACTGGGGCTTGACATGAACCTAACTGTGGGGATCCAGTAGACAGTTTGTTATTAAGTTACTTTCAGGAAAAGTGACAGGAAGAATTACCCCAGAATCTGGGTTCTGGAGTTCGGTGTTAGATACGTGAGGATGATTGATACAGCTGGCTTCTGCCCTCTGTCATTTAGTAGCTTAGAGACCCATCCAGCACTCCTTGCTGTAGGAACCAGAGTAGATGGGTTCATGGGTTTAATTTCTTTTCTCCTTTAAGATGGGCATTGGTTTGGATTTTGTTATAGGTTGGTTTGATTTTTGCCAACATCAGTTTTGGCTAGCAGGACTTGAAAAGACTCTGAAGGATGTCAGTACCCCTGCCCCAACCGCCTGAGAATTCTATACTCTGGAGCAGAGTGTTGCCTCGAAGCTTAGCACGCCAACAGCGCCTGCAGTTTTATGCAGGGTACCTCATTAGGGGATTTTTAGTTTTCTTTTTTTCCCCTTAATCTTCTTTCTTTAGCAGCAAGGTCTTTATTGCTAGAGATCTACTTGATGGCAGCGTCAGGATTCCCATCTGATGAAAGCTGCCAGCCTGATGTGCTATGTCAGACTCTGGAAGCAGATATGGCTCTGTTGTGTATTTCTACTGTGTACAGTTACAACTTGGAGGCCAGACGGCCCATGTGATGGCTATCCCTGTATGACTCTGTATGTTCCCACTGTATGTTCCCAATGCCCCTGCTATTGTACAGTGTTTGTGAGATGCTCTTTAAAGATGGTATCTTTATACATATATCTATATCATTTTCAATAAAAGTGTATTGCTTCCCACATGCTGGTATTTAATGCTGTTGCTGAATGTGCCTGTGTGAGTGTGTGCCCCGGCGTTGCAGGACCCGTAGAGCTGGAGGTGCACTCGTGGTTCTTGGGGGCTGGCTGTCTTCCCTCCCTGCAGGTGGTGTTAGACATATGCTACCTGAGGTAACATGTTTTTGTTTTTGAGAGGGCGTGGGCGTGGGGAGGGCTGGAGGGAGGGTCTCTGGAGTTTGCTAGTCTGCTCTGTTTGCTCTCTTCTGTCCTATTAAACTGCCCGTGTTTGTTTTCAGGGATGTTTTGCACTTCTCACTCTTCCCCGTACAACTGTAGGTACACTGTTCCTTCTTATCAAATAAGCACGTGTGAAAGAGGAAGGTCTTGATTTCATTTAAAGAAATGTAGCCATGTGTGAAGATTCTGGAGTAAGATCATTATATACCTTTGGATGACCATGTGTCTAGAATTAATTTCAGCTCATGGACAGGTTTATGTTACATTAGAAAGAGTAATGGTCATGGTGGCGCCCTTCAGGAGTAAAGCAAATGATCCCTGTGTCCTGCACCTGCGGGCAGGTTGCCGGTAATATTTGGTCCAACATCACAGTTTTTTCTTTGCTTACACGCTGATCACTGTGCCGTGGAGCAGCCTGCTCTTTCTAACCTAACATAACACTGTGGCATTGTGTGCGGTTACCGTGGGGGACGTTGACAGTGGTGTATGTTTCTCCCTGTAGGCCTTCATGGTGAAACACCTGTTGGAGTATACCCAGGCAACAGAGTCTAACCTGCAGTACAGCTTGCTGTTAGTCCTAGGCCTCTTTCTGACAGAAGTTGTACGCTCCTGGTCACTTGCGCTGACTTGGGCATTGAACTATCGAACTGGTGTCCGGTTGCGGGGGGCTATCCTGACTATGGCATTCAAGAAGATCCTGAAGTTAAAGAACATTAAAGAAAAGTCTCTGGGTGAGGTGAGTTCGGAATCTGTGCCTTGTTCCCAGAGCAAACTCTCAGCTTGAGTTCCTCTTTTCCTTGACCTTTCTCCTGAATACAACCGTGTCCTACAGGGTCCCTCACTGTTTGTCATGTCTTACAGCTCATCAATATCTGCTCCAATGATGGGCAGAGGATGTTTGAGGCAGCCGCTGTGGGCAGCTTGCTGGCCGGAGGACCTGTTGTTGCCATCTTGGGCATGATTTATAATGTAATCATTCTAGGACCAACAGGCTTCCTGGGATCAACTGTTTTTATCCTCTTTTATCCGGCCATGGTGAGTGAGCCTCTTTCAGCTGCATCTTGGTCGCTTCTTCCCAGGGGACAAAGTGCTTGTGTTGAGTTACAGAAAGCACATCCTTTGGGACTTTTCTTAAAGAAAAGTACCTAGTGGGAAAAGTCCAGTGCTGGGCAGTGCTGCGTTCATATGGGTAGGATTTGGGCTGGAGGGGAAATAGCTGTCATTTACATAAAAGGCAGGAGCTGTGTGAAAGCAGAGTGCATCTAGGTGGAGCAGAAGGCTCCAGTTGAACCTAGCATCCTTCTAGCACAGGAGCCATCAAATTGAGTTGCCCCATATGTAGCTGATGCTGGCATGACTGTCCTGATTCCACCACGGTGGCACTCACTGTCTGAGAGGTCAGATTGTTAACTGCGTTCATCGCCCTCCAAGGAGATGAGAATGAAATATTTTGTAACCCAGGAAGTCCCTTAAGTTAAAAAGCAGCACGACTCTGAAATCTGGTTTGCCCCGGCGCCGGATTATATGCCCACTCTTATTGCCCCGGCGCCGGATTATATGCCCACTCTTAGACCGCTCTGAGCAGACCCAGCGGTGCTTCAGTCTGAGCAGGTGCCTGTTTGACCAACCAGGTGCTGTTTTCCTTCCAGATGTTCGTGTCGCGGCTTACTGCGTATTTCAGGAGAAAGTGTGTAGCTGCCACAGATGACCGTGTCCAGAAGATGAATGAAGTTCTCACCTACATTAAATTTATTAAAATGTATGCCTGGGTCAAGGCGTTTTCTCAGAGTGTTCAAAGTGAGTTTAAAGATCCCCTGTGTGTACAGTAGAGGAGTTTGGATTCCGTGGTCTGCTCATTCATGTGCTTTGCTTCCTGAGCACATTAGAAAGTAGACTGCTGATGTCTAGTATCTTCCTATAGAATCTTTTATGTTTAAAGAGCACTTAGGGGTTTGAACCTGCGAAACTGAGTTTTGCCCAAGCCAGCTAGAATGCTAAATACCAATCTAGCTGTAATAATCCAGCTCTTACCCAGTACTTGATTTCTGGCCTGACTGTGAAGCTATTGCAGAAAGCACTGTCAGGGCGATTGCCAAGAGCCCTGCTCTTAAGCCTCTTGGTGCATAGGTGCCAGAGGTGTATGACCTTGAGGAGTGACCTGGGCTTCAAGACGCCTGGACTCTGTGCCTCCCTGTTACTTACTAGGGACTCGTTTTGTTAGCTTTTAAAATGATACAGTTACACGGTTCTCAGTGCCAGCTCCATTCCCATGTTCACGTTCAGTACAGGCACAGCATGTGAAGTATGTACCTAGTACTAGCCTGTAGGGTAGCTAGCATGGCACTGGCATTCACATAGGTCTGAACATGAGAGGGACAGAGTGGCATTTAAGAAGAAGAAGTTTAAAGATACCTCAGACTAATGTGTGTGTGTAATTAATATATACTGAAATTAAAGTTTAAATATATAATATATTTATATAAGTATAAATATATTATATAAATATATAGACTTTAATTTCAGTAAAAAAGGACTGTTAATGAACATGTATGACATATGAAATGACATGGTAACTGACTAGTAAACAGTTCATAGCATTTTAAGTAGAATAAAAATTATTATGTTGATTCCAAGACAGCTGGTTTGGTTATACTGATTAAACCTTCAGGACCTTATCTGGACTCTGATTTTATAAGGCTGTTAAGCATCCCAGAGCAAATAATAAATAGTAAGAAGGTAAGCAAAGAAAACTGCCAGGTGTCAATGCAAGTAAAGGGTTTGTTCATTGAAACCCAGTAGACTGATGTGAACCCGAAGGCAGTGGACCAGTATGATGATGTAACGGTTTTCTTTTAGATTTCGTCTGTGACTTGATCCATTTCCATCTCAGTTGTAATGATAGCACTGATAGTCCTAGGGTTCGGTCTGTACCATGCTTGCCTCACACACATGTGACCCTAGGTCCAACCTGAAGAACTGATAGAAAAGAATTGATATTTTTGCATCATAGGTATTGATGAGTCACTTAAAAACCTGTGTATGTCCTAGCATCATGGCTCTTGGGTGGCTACAGAGGAAAATTTCCATTTCAGAACAACCTATGCTCCATAGCAAGCCTTGTCCTTAAAAAAAAATGTAGTTGAAACTTGATTCTTCTTTGGTGGTGGAGAACAATATCCCAAAGTGTGTTTTGACTTGCTTTGAGGATGGATTGCTTTTCCATAGAAATCCGAGAGGAGGAGCGTCGGATATTGGAAAAAGCAGGGTACTTTCAGAGCATCAGCGTTGGAGTGGCCCCCATTGTGGTGGTAATCGCCAGCGTGGTGACGTTCTCTGTTCACATGAGCCTGGGCTTCCACCTGACAGCAGCGCAGGTGAGGAGACACTGTGAACGATCCTCTTGTTATTGCATTGGGACTGCCACCAAGACTTAGGTGGCTTTTTTTCATTCATGCCTTTCAGATGAAAAGTGGAAGAATAAGAAGCTACCCCTTATACAGAAATCATGTATTTTCAGTCAGCCTGTGTTTGGGTTCAGTTTTGGAACTACAGAAGAGCCTGTATTTCATATTTATTAAGAATTTTCAATGAAAGTCTCATTCAAAATAAAACAAAAACCCTACCTTTAAAGTACAAATGTGAGCTGGAGAAATGGATTAGAGGTTAAGAACATGTACTGCTCTTGCAGAGGTCTGGAGTTCAGTTCCCAGCACCCAAATTGCTTACAACTGTCTGAGACTCCAGTTCCAGGAGATCTGACACCTCTTGGTTCTAAGGACATCCTTTTCATGCGCACAAAATTCACATATGTATACACATTGATTAAAAAGTAGAGCTTTAAAATATGTAATTGAGGTTGACTAGATAGCTCAGTGGGTGTAGGCACCTGCCACCAAGTCTAATGAACAAGTCACTTGAACCCACATGGGGGAAGGAGAGAAGCAGCTCCTGTAAGTTGTTCTCTGACCTTCACACATGCACTGTGACACACATGTGCTGTGACGTACATGCACTGTGATACATATGAGCGTTCCTACGCACAAAACAAGTTATTTTAGTGTAACCATTTGTGCTAACATTTGATAGTTCCAGCCTTGCTGCCTCCCGAAAGGAGACTGGTGCCGCCTTGTCTAGTGTATAACCTCACGAGGCTCGCTCTCACCTCTTTTTGTGTTTTAAGGCCTTCACAGTGGTGACTGTCTTCAATTCCATGACTTTTGCTTTAAAAGTCACACCATTCTCTGTGAAGTCCCTCTCAGAAGCATCAGTTGCTGTTGACAGATTTAAGGTAAGTGGTTCCTGTCCCTCTCCTGTATCAGGAGCTATCCTCAGCATAGCTCACTGCGTCCTGTATTCCAAGAGTCCACGTAGGCTAGCTGCATTTGACCTTGGTTTGCCCTAGGAGCTGGTAGAGACAACCCAATTAATGAACGAAAGTAATGCCTTTTAAAATGAATGTATTTTTATCTCTCTTGATTGGCCTGGTTCTAGGCGGTGCTCCCTTTCCAGAGGGAACTCTTCTGCCAGGCCCAACATGGACATATATTGTCATTTACTCAGCCTTTAAGTGACTTACTGTAGACCAGCACCGCCAGGTGGCTGTTGGATTTCCTCACCCCCTTCCTCGTTCCTGCTGCCACTTTGATTGGTCGCTATGCTGAGTCCTTTTGATATTTCTTTTTCCTACCCAGTGATTGCCACTACATGAGGCAGGGAACGCAGTGACATGGAAGTAGTCATAAAGCTAGATCATGTTGAGAGGTACAGTTAAGTAAGTATCAGCTCTCTTCCTTGCGTGCTTAGTTGACCAGACCTTTTGTGTTCTGTGTACCTTCCAAATAATGCGACTGCATAACACAAGACGGAGCTGTCGGGAGGGTGGAGGGAAGTAAGCATTGATTTGAAAGTGGTTAACACTTATTACTAAACAAGGAGAAGCACTGTGTGAGCTAGAATTCACTGACAGGGCCTCACTCCCAATGATCTATCACCCTTGGCCAGCGAGGTGAATTTAGGAGCAGCTCTGGTGATGTGGAGAGTGAAGCTCCAGGGCTTGAAGGATGAAAGAGGCTGAGGAAGGAGTGGGGTGTCCCTGTAAAGGATGGAAGGATGATGTCACTACCTTAAGAGGCTGGGGAAGGAGCGGGGTGTCCCTGTAAAGGGTGGAAGGATGATGTCACTACCTTTAGAGGCTGGGGAAGGACAGGGGTGTTCCTGTGAAGGGCGGAAGGATGATGTCACTACCTTAAGAGGCTGGGGAAGGACCGGAGTGTCCCTGTGAAGGATGGAGAGCAGTTGTTGGAATTTATCTCCATTGTTGCCTTCTACAGTTAACCAGGTGACTTGCATGAGAAAACCATTCCTCCAGAGTGTACCCCTGTCTTGTATTCCTCCTTCCCTCCTGGCTACTCAAACAGGAGCTGAAGTCACATTAGATCGATTTAATGTCAGTCAGAGCTTTGATTCTGTGAAGCCATAGTATCCAGCCATGGAAGAAAGCAAATATTCTGACCAAAGGTCCCCGTTGCTTCTGTATCCTTGTTAGTGGATGGGTTTTGTCAAGTTTTGGATAAAAAATGAAGACAAAAAGTAGTTTCGTGACCCCCTAGTTTTTGTGTGGCTGGAATCCGAGCATAACAGTGTGTTGTGTGTCTGGAATCTGGGTGTAACAGTGTGTTGTGCGTCTGGAATCCGAGTGTAACAGTGTGTTGTGTAGTAAGTTTTTGTGTGTCTGGAATCCGAGAGTAACAGTGTGTTGTGTGTCTGGAATCTGGGTGTAACAGTGTGTTGTGCGTCTGGAATCCGAGTGTAACAGTGTGTTGTGTAGTAAGTTTTTGTGTGGCTGGAATCTGAGTGTAACAGTGTGTTGTGCGGCTGGAATCTGAGTGTAACAGTGTGTTGTGCTGCTGGAATCCGAGTGTAACAGTGTGTTGTGTGTCTGGCAGCTCCGTGAGCACTCCTGCTCCTCCACATTGACACCTTAGGAGCTGAGCTTTCTGATGAGCGAAAGTGTGTGGCTTTCCCCCTTGGTTTGTAGAGGGCTTTGTTTTGACAGGCTGGCCGCTCATTAACAGTTCAGCTGCCTCAGCTTACCAGCTGCTGAGGCAACCGGTGGACGCCCCACCTAGGGGCTCAGAAGTGGTGAACAGTGGTCAGCACCCTCGTGGAAAGTGGCGCTGGCAGTGTCTGTGCTCTGAGACTGCTGTCCTGGCAGGTGCCCACCTCAGCTGAGTGTCTGACTCAGCGTGTCAGCGCTGTGGGAAGCAGGTGGGAGGACCAGGAAAGCTGTGCACACTAACAGGCACCAGCGTTGCTCCTAATCGTTAGTGAGGCGTCTTCATCCTTCTAATGACACGTTAGGGAAGGAAATAAATGGAGGACGTTTTATCCACATGTGGGTTTGTTTGTTCTTTGAAGGTGTCAGGATAGTTGATGTCATCCTCAGCCCAGTGTTTAGGAAGGCTCTGGATATGCAAATTCCATAGCTGTTCACAGATGGGGTGTCCCCTAAGCTCTAGCCACAGTGAAGGTTCTCTGGGCAATGTGGGAATTTGGCATTTGGGATGGTTAGGACACATGTAGGTTTACAGGGCGAGAGACTGCGATCCCAGCTGTGGCGGCAGGAGGGTCAGGGACTAGGATCATCCTCAGGTGCTTAGGGAGCTTGAGCCAGCTGGAGCTACACGAGACCCTTCCTTTTTTCTTTTAAGATTTATTTATTTTTAATTCTTTTATTTTTGAAATTATAATTTCAAAATTTCCCCATCCCTTCCTCCAAACCCTCACATATATCTTTTATTGCTCTCTCAAATTTATGGCCTGTTCTTTTCATTGTTGTCGTATATGTCATATACATATATGTCTGTCTGTTTGTGAATGCATATATATGTGTATGTATATATGTATCTATGTGTGTGTGTGTGTATATATATATATATTCCTAAATATATAAATATGACCTGCTCAGTCTGTATAATGTTACTTGTGTATGTTTTCAGAGCTGGCCATTTGGTATTGGATAACCAGTTAGTGTGCTCTTCCCTGAGAAGGACTATGTCTCGACTCTTTAGAATTCCTTAGTTACCTATAGTTCTTTGTGTAGGGGTGAGGCCTTGTGGGCTCCCCACCCCCATCTGTGTTAGCATGTCTGTTGCTGTCCTTGTTCAGTTCAGTGAGACCCTTGCTTAACCCTTCTCCTTAAAAGCAGATTCTGGGATCCAGGAGAAAGGGAAAAATGACATACTCCATTACATACATAGTGCTTGCAAACTTTAAATTGGGGTATTTAGTGATTAAGCAGAGTCCTCATCCTGCAAGCCATCTTTTCTCTAAAGATTTTATAATGTTTTAAGTTAAATTTTTAAAAAACATTCTGAAAATCCCTCTGTGATGGTGCGCTGTAAAAATTCCTGGTTTAAGAGGGGTCCGAGTATAACCAGAATCAGAATCTTAGCTCTAACTTCGGCCATGCTTCCTTGTCTGATGTTCCATTTCCTCTCTCTGATATAACTCAGTAGGAGCGGCGAGAAGACTCTTACACTCCTCCCATGAAGCGGTTCTCAGGGAGGTACCTTCTCTTCCATGCAGGCCTTCAGCTTAGGTTTTTTTCTGAGCCTAGCAATTAGGCTGGTGCCCGTCTCAGTTCAGCCTCTCTTAGTAGGTGCCAGGCCATGGATGAGGGCAGTAGGCAGGCATTAGCTTTACAGAAGGGTCTGGAAGGACAATGGCATGGTGACGGTCTGTGTACAGGGTCAGCCTACCCCTTGGGTTTCCCAGCCATTACTCAGGAACCCACAAGTGATCGTTCGAGGGACTCCACATCACCATCAGTTATTAAGCATCCTTTGGTCCACATTAGGCCAGCAGAAAAAGCAGGGGTACCTTAGTGTGTAATTTCGCCTAGGGGGTTAGGTCAGTGGACAAGGCCCTGAGACCCCGTGTCAGTCCTGAGGTGAGGCCACACTAATGAGCTACCTTTTGCTCTTCAGCTTCCTTCCACTGTATAGCCTGATGTGTTTTGCTACGTGAGTGTACGCCATAAGCTTGTCTCCCTGGTCTTGATCCAGTGACTCACCTTTGCACCTCTCTCACAACTCCTATCAGAGTTTGTTTCTAATGGAAGAGGTTCACATGATAACGAACAAACCGGCCAGTCCTCACATCAAGATAGAGATGAAAAATGCCACCTTGGCATGGGACTCCTCCCACTCCAGTATTCAGAACTCGCCCAAGCTGACCCCCAAAATGAAAAAAGACAAGAGGGCTACCAGGGGCAAGAAAGAGAAGTCGAGGCAGCTGCAACACACTGAGCACCAGGCGGTGCTGGCAGAGCAGAAAGGACACCTCCTTCTGGATAGTGATGAGCGGCCCAGTCCGGAAGAGGAAGAAGGCAAGCAAATCCATACTGGGAGCCCGCGCCTGCAGAGGACGCTGTACAGCATCGACCTGGAAGTTGAAGAGGTGAGCCGTCTGCTTGTACCTCCCCCGTCTCCTGCGTCACCCCACTCTGCAGGACCCTCCCTGCTTGTACCCCACTCCCACTGTCTCCTGAATCCCCCCACTCTGCAGGACCCTCCCTCTCAGCAGAGTACTCTGGCTGTGAGTGGTTTTGCATCAAGAGTAGATAATGAGCAACAGGATTAATAACTGATGAGCTCTTGAGATGCTTATTTTACTAATGCGGAGATGAAGCACTCACGTGGCTCTTCTAAGCCCCTGCTTTGTGCGATCTTCTGGCTGCTCTATGTAAGCTGTTCTTATTTTACAGCCACTGCTGTAACTGTGTGGGATCCTTATTACCACCAGGTTGTACATCACAGAGAACTTGGCATAGAAAGGGTATTCTCAGTGCTGCCTTTTTTCTTTTGATAATTTTACATGTCCATCTGTAGGTGCCGTTGGAGGCCAGAAGACGGTAAAGGTTCCCTGTAGCTGGGGTTACAAGTGATTGTGAGCCAACTGATGTGGGTGCTAGGGACTGAACTCAGGTCCTCAGGAAAGCTGCACTTGCTCCTAACCACTGAGCCACATCTCTAGCCCCCTCAGTGTTGCTCTTAACAACAATATTGTGATTGTTTTTTAAATATAAGTGAAAGATGATTTGGGTATCTAATATAGCTCGCTCAGCTAATACAGACCTGGACTCTCAAAGCATGGCTAGAACAGAGATTTCAGGTTGAGGGCTTAATTAAGATTCAGACTATGACTGCATCTAGGGGCTCATTCAGTAGCTTGTATTTTTTGTTTGCTTGTATGTTTTTTGTTGTTGTTGTTTTTCAAGACAGGGTTTCTCTGTGTAGCTTTGGAACCTGTCCTGGAACTCACTCTGTAGATCAGGCTGGACTCAAACTCTCTGAGATCCACCTGCCTCTGCCTCTTGAGTGCTGGGATTAAAGGTGTGTGCCACCACTGCCTGGTGCCAACTTTACACCAAATACTGTTGGAGGATTGAGAGTCCAGCAGCAAAACCTACGCAGTCACAGCTCCCTCTCTGGCATTTGCATTCTAGTGGACAGACACAAAGAAGCAAGTGGAACATTCTGTGTCAGGCTGTGATGAGGACTATGCAAAGGACAAAGGAGCTGGGACAGCGACTCTTGTGCTCGCATTTCCAACTGGTTTTCTAAGGAGAGGCTCTGTTTGAAGAACGTTTAGCCAGGCCGGGTGGTACATGTTGATAGCCCCGGCTCAGGGGACGCTGAGGTGGAATCACTATGAGTTTGAGGCCAGCCTGATACATGGTGACACCCTATCTAAAAAGGTGATGGGGTGGGCATGACAGAAGCATAGAGGCTGCCATCGGAAGTGTGCTGGTTGCTGAAACACAAGGAGTGTGGAAGATGACAGCAGGCCATGAAGATGAAGAGCAGTGGGGCTGAGTCTCCCATGACACTCTCTGGCTTCACCCGCAGAGGAAGAAGGCTGGTGGAGGATTTGCAAAGATAGCTGTGACTTGCACATGACCTGCTGGGTTCAGAAGAATGTGCAAAGAGACAAGGAAGGAAATGGAGAGAGCCCTCAGGGCTGCTCCTCTAGTGCAGGAGACAGAGCCCTCAGGGCTGCTCCTCTAGTGCAGGAGACAGGGAGAGCCCTCAGGGCTGCTCCTCTAGTGCAGGAGATGGGAGAGCCCTGGCTGCTCCTCTAGTGCAGGAGACGGGAGAGCCCTCAGGGCTGCTTCTCTAGTGCAGGAGAAGGGAGAGCCCTCAGGGCTGCTCCTCTAGTGCAGGAGACAGGCGAGAGTCTGTAGGCAAAGGTGATGGAGACAGAGGTGGTAAGAAATGCTCATCTCCTATGCTAGAAGGAAGCTCTGAAGCAGGGTATTGCAGCATCAGGGGAGACTGGTGGTGCCTTGGGCAGACCCAAGGAGACAGCAGAAAGCTTTCTGCTCTTAGCAAGACAGTCCCTGATGGTCACCTGAAACTATCAGTGCAGTTCATCACTTACAGCTCATTGTTGGTTTTCATTTCACTCCTAGCAGCAAGCGTCTTATTTGGTAACTGTTCCTGATTGTCGGGGCAGTTCCACTGTATCACTGGTCAGCTTTTAGGTAATGACTTCTCTTATTCAACTGAAATTTACTCTTCCGTTTTGTAACGTAATACTTGATTCAGTGAGTAACCTTCCTCCGGTACTCAGAGCCCAGCGAGGGAGACAGAGACACAGAGGTGCTCTGGAACATTGGGACACACAATTAGCAGATGTGGGTAGAGTTGGAATTCTAGTCACATACTGCCCTACCCTGCCTCCCACTCTTGGGGCCTTGATCACTATCATATAGGACTGTTAAACAAGTAGCTCTCTTTAAAAGTCAACTATTGAGCATGCAATAGTGGAGCATGCCTTTAATCCCAGCACTACAGAGGCAGAAGCAGGTAGATCTTTGTGAGTTTGAGGCCAGCCTGGTCTACAGAGTGAATTCCAGGACAGCCAGGGCTATAGAGATACCTCAATGGTTAAGAGCACTGGCTGCTCTTCCAGAGGACCTGGTTCAATGCCCAGCAAAGGCTGGTGGCTCACAACTGAGCGTAATTCCAGCTCCAGGGAATCTGACATCCTCTCCTGGTCTCTGCACACAAGTGGTATATAGACATACATGAAGGCAAAATGCACATACATATAAGATAAAAATAAAAAGACATTTAAAAGTCAATGGTCTTTGAAAACTTACAGCATTACTGATTGGGGACTTATCATCTTACTTTAGACAGTTGACTGTATACCTATTGGTTGCAAATCTATACATCGAAACCAACCACAGTTAGAAATATGTGGGAAACAGTTGTATATACTGAACACAACTCTTTTTCTTGTCATTATTCCTTAAACAATTTATAGCAACTGTTTCCATTGTATTGTATATGGTATATGTAACCTAAGGGTGATTTAAAGTTGCTAGGAGGGTGTGTGCAAGCCATATGCATACAGACACACATGTGGTATATAGACACACACGTGGTATATAGACACACACGTGGTATATAGACACACACGTGGTATATAGACACACACGTGGTATATAGACACACACGTGGTATATAGACACACACGTGGCATATAGACACATAGACACACAGACCTTGGCATTTGCAGGCTGGGGTCTTGACGTTGGTTGTCTGAGGACACTGAAGGATGCCTACTTAGAAACTCACAGACTGTGTGTTCTATTTTTGTGGGGTATTGATAGTGTAGATATTCCTCGTGGTTTGAAAAATATTTCACAGAAAAGCTTGATGTATAAAAATATTATATTTTGAGCCAGGTGTGGTGGTGTATGCCTTTAGCTCCAGCTCAGGAGGCAGAGGCAGGCGGATCTTTGTGAGTTTGAGGCCAGCCTGGTCTA
>LOJH01026977.1:6091-18211 GCA_001685095.1 Ellobius talpinus
GCAGGTGGAGCTCTTTTGAGTTCGAGGCCAACCTGGTCCAAGACAGTCAGAGCTGTTACACAGAGAAACCCTGTCTGGAAAAACCAACCAAACAAATACTGTTTGTGAACAACAAAAAAGTATCCAAACACCAAGATACGTGTTGGTTTTATGAGAAAATACTGTCCAGTGCGCTACTATGAGAATTCTGTTTTAGAATGCAGTTCTGCAGTGATTAGAATGCTGGCTTTATTAAATTTTAGTCTCAGATTACATCATTAATTCATTTTTTAACTTATTGCCGGGAAGGAGCTTAAAAGAGGGACTCTCAGGATGACCTTGAACTTAACTATAAGATGACCATGAACTCCTGTACTGAGATCAGTTATACACTTACCACAAATGGACGCCCTTTTTTAATTTAAAATTTTGTTCATTTTTTAGTGGGGTTTTTTGGTTAGTTTGTTTCTGTTTTTCAAGACAGGGCTTCTTTTTTTATATATTTGTTTGTTTATTTATTGTGTATACGATATTCTGTGTGTCTGCCTGCAGGCCAGAAGAGGGCACCAGACCCTATTACAGATGGTTGTAAGCCACCATGTGGTTGCTGGGAATTGAACTCAGGGCCTTTGGAAGAGCAGGAAATGCTCTTAACCTCTGAGCCATCTCTCCAGCCCCCAAGACAGGGTTTCTCTGTGTAGCTCTGTCTGTCTAAGAACTTGCTCTAGACCAGGCTGGCCTCAAACTCAGAGATTGGCCTGCCTCTGACTCCCAAGCGCTGGGATTAAAGTGCACCATCACCCACTGGCCGGGGAGTTGACATTTTTGACCAAAAGCATCTGATGGATGATGTTGGTACCAGGCCTTGAGACCACCTGTTTGTTTGTTTGTTTTAGAAGCACATTCTAAAAGCCTGAAAATGTTTCTGATAAGTTATTTTTCAATAAGTAGTCTATGGACCAAATCACCCATCTCCTATTTAAAATGCAACTCCCAAGCCTCCTGCTGGATCAGAATACTGCAGATGAAAGCTAGTAATCTTTTTTTCCCCAAAGATTTTCTTTTCAATTATGGATCTGTATGTGCATGCAAGTGCAGGTGCCCTTGAGGGCCAGTGGCAACAGATTCCCTGGAGCTGGACACGCAGGCAGTTGTACGCCACCCAGTATAGATGGTGGGAAGAGAACTCGTGTCTTCTCCAAGAGCAGCAATCACTCTTACCTGCTGACCTATTTTCCCAGCCCTATGAATAAGGTGCCCTCAGCAGTATCACAGTAAGAAGTTCAGCAGAAACAAATTCTGAAATTGTACACAAAACTCTTCTTGTTTAACAGTTTCGTGATTTGGAGGATGGGGGGTTGTTCTCAGTCCTGTCTTTTCTTTCTCTTAGAATCTTCTGAATAGAAAATAAAACAAACCTTACTAATTCAATTAAGTCTCTTGAATTTAATGTGATGAGTTTGCTTAAGTAGCATTTGCTGAAATAAGCTCTATAGACCTTGTCACACCTCCTTCCTTACTTTTGAAACAATTTTTTTCTTCTTTTCATGGGTTTTTGTAGGGAAATTGTATGGTTTTGTGGGGATTTGTGCATACATGTGGTTTCTGGAGGAGATTGGAAGACTGTGTATGGTGGTGGTTTTTTGCATGTATGGAGTGGGGTGGGCACAAATGTGGAAAAAGCTTTAAATTGGATCAGGAATCTTCCTGAAGCCCTCTCTTTTATCTTATTCTTCGATGCTACCTCTGCCTTCTGTGGATGGAATTGCAGCAGACACCAATCACTGAGGTAACTCCCCCAGGCCTTTTGTTTTGTTTTTGTTAAAGCTTTCCAGTCTTGCCTGAAATGTGCAGTGGGTGATCCTCTGCTGGAATTGCAGGCATGGACCACAACACCAAGCTATTTTTTTTCTTGGTATGACCTTCTCAGGGAATTTTATTATCCACAAAATTCTTACTGCAAGTTCATCATGTCAATCACATCTCTGGAGTTGTTTCACAAAGAATTTCAACAAAATAATTATATCTTAGTCTTGTTTCACATAAAAGTCTTCAATCTACAAATACATTATCTATAAAGACAGAAAAATCCAAAGATCCAGGAGGGAGACCTCCAGTTAACTTATCCTCTGGTAATAGCCCTCAAAAAAAAAAAGGAACCATTCACGCCTTCAAAAGGAAGACCACAGATCAGTACACAGGAAACCATTAGCAACTGGTGAGTATCCCTGGGGACTTTTTAAAAGAAGCTTTCAAAAGATTGAATAAATGATGCATTGTTCTATGTAAATAATGGTAACTGGTTTCTAATTGGCATACTGTAATACAACATTACTAACTAAACTAAACTAAAATTAAGTGGTTGTATTTATAAGATTATCACCAGAATACACTAAGGTACTTGAGTCTTCAAGCATTATTTCTCATTCATTTTCTTGACTGTAGCAAAGGGCAAAGATCCAACCACCCTTCCCGTGTGCTTCAGATGAACAGTCAAGACTTGCTACCTTGACCAGCATCCTTTTAACATACTAATAAATCCTGAAATCCTCTAAACTATAAATTAGAAACACAATCATCAGCTGGGAGGTGGTAATGGCAGTGCATGCCTTTAATCCTAGCGCTCGAAAGCAGAGACAGGTGGATCTCTGTGAGTCTACAGAACTAGTTCCAGAACAGTCAGTGCTACATAGTGAAACCAAGTCAAGCCAGGAGGGAGGAAGAAAAAACAAAACCATCAGTAGAGGCGCAGAGTTCTAAGTTCTTTGGACATTTAGTCTATAGTCTAGCAGACAAAGTGTATCTGTAATGTTTATGTGACTGTCTTGTTGAGAAGTATCTGGAAGGGTAGTAAGTTACTTATCTTCTTGGTAAGTCTCTTTTCAGTCTACTAAAGCCAAAATTGTCTGCTTTTTCTTGCTTTCTCTTTGATATGCATATTTCAACTCTCATTTCTTATAAGGAAAGCTACATTTTACAGGTAACAGCCAGGTCTGCAGAAGTCTGTCAGGAGATGAAGATCAGACAATAGCTAGATATGTCATAGAAAGTATAAGGATAGACCTTACATAAAACTCCATCAAGTCAAATTTGTGTGACCTAAAGAGACCTACCTTCTGAGTCACCTTTGGTCTTTTCCTTAAAGGTTTTGTGCCATAAAACAAGGATGTTGGTCATAGCAATTTATACCTTTAATCTAGCACTTGGGATGCAGAGGCAGACAGATCTCTGAGCATTCAAGGCCAGCCTGGTCTACAGAGCAAGTTCCAGGACAGATATGCAGAGAAATCAACCCTTGTCTTGGGGGAGGAAAAAAAAAAGGTGTTATTTTTCACCAAGTGTATCTAGGAAGTCCTTCAACATTGGGTTTTCATGACTATCTTAACTTTTCCTGAAAGAATAAATCCTCGGGACAAGCTTCTCATGATCCGGCACCACAGGACCACCATCTTCACAGACACCAAGGAGTCAAGTACCGAGTTTGAGCTGAAGTGCATCATTGAGAGAGCATCCTCACGAGGCCGTCAGATGAGCAGCAGCTGTACAAGGATGACCAGCTCCTTGATGACAGAAAAACTCTAGGCGAGTGTGGCTTCACTAGCCAGACAGCAGGGCCACAGGCCCCAGCCACAGTGAACCTGGCCTTCCGAGCAGCTGATGCATTTGAAGCACTGAGCCCTTCTCCAGCCCTCCAGAGCGTCCAGATGTGATGAAGCCACAGGACTCTGGAGGCAGTGCCAATGAACAAGCTGTGCAGTGAGGGCCCCAACCCCCTCCCCCAGAGGCCCATTCCCTCAATAAAGAAGATTTTGCTGTCCATCTGGCTGCTGACTTTCTCTGTTCCCTCTTCTTACATTATAGGGTCTACTTGTTCACTCAGGCTTACAAAGCTATCCTGCACTGCAGTCTCCATGACTCAGGTCCTACAGGCCAAACAGAACACTAAGACTGAAAACCCAGTCCCAGGCCAGCCTGTTGAGCAAGGGACAGACTATTTGTCCTACTTCAACTCCTGAATCTTGTCACAAATAAAGTCTGTAGACCCAATAAATGAATAAAAAAAAACCCTACTAGCCAGGCATTCTGACTTGGGCCTGTAACTCCAGCATTGAGGGGGCTAAAACAGGAGGATGATCAAAATTGGCAGCTACCTACTGAACTTTTAAAATTAACAAGGTCCTGCTTGTTTCCTTAGCCTAATACCAAAGAACTTAAGTAATAACAATATTTGAATAGTACTGCTAATAAGGAAAATATTTTCCTTAGGATATATAATTTTGTTAAGTTTTACTGTGAACAATAACTAAGAACTAATGTATTTAGCTAAAACAATAAAAATAAATCTTGAGCCAGGTGGTGGGAGGGCACGTCTTTAAATCCCAGTACTTTGGAGGCAAAGACAGGTGGAGTCTGAGGCCTACAGGGCTGAGTTCCAGACATTCAGGACTGTTACAGAGAAACCCTGTCTCGAGAAACCAGAAAGAGTAAAAAAAGAAAAAGGAAAAAAATGTCTTATAGGCAAACATTGAGGGCCCATTTTCATAATAAAAGTTAGTAATTTGCTGAAGATATTGCTCAGAGAGTAAGTTAGCCTCACAACCGCAAAACCCTAGGTTCAATCCCCAGTACCATGATGATGGACTGAAACCCCTGTGACCCACATGGTGGAAAGAATCAGTTCCGCCAAGCTGTCCTCTAACTTCCATATGCACATTGTGACAATGAGAGTTCCCCTTCACAAACACACCACACAAAGTAATTAAAATATGATTTTTAAATATGTGTTGCATTTAATTGTTTTAGACAGGGTCTCATTATGTAGCCTTGGAACCTTGTATGTAGACCAGATTGGCTTTGAGTTTGACTTCTGCCAGAGTGCTGGATTAAAAGCATACACCTTACACAGTGGGAGAAAAAAAATTAAGGATGACTAGAGTGATGGTTCTGTGGCTAAAATCACATGTTACATGCCATTCTTGTAGAGGACTCTGGTTCCCAGCACCCATGTAGGGCTGCTCACAAGCACCAGAGGATCCAAGATCCTCTTCTGGCCACTGTGGACAACTACACTCACATGCACAGACAGACATACACACAGAGACACACACACTCACACACTTAAAATAATAAATCTTTTTGTCTTGGGGTGGGGGGTTCTAGACAGGTTATCTCTGGCTGTTCTGGAACTCACTCTGTAGCCCAGGCTGGCCTCTAACTCAGAGATCTGCCTGCCTCTGCCTTCCTGCGTGCTGGGATTAAAGGCGTGAGCTACCACTGCCTAGCCAATAAAATAAATCTTAAAATTTTCTTTATTAGTAATTTAAAAGACATTTTGAATATGAGTCAAATCACAAGAACTCCCCTGAAGGCCAGAAGAGGTCTATTAACTGGAATTACAGATGGTTGTGAGCCACCATGTGGGTGCTGGGAATTTAACAGCCTGTACTTTTATTAACCACTGAGCAATCTCTCTAGTCCCTATTTAAATATTTTCAAGCTAAAACATCTGATGAAAACAGAAGTCGCTGTCCTTACTTAACTTTATGATTCTCCATACCGAGTATTCCGACTCAGATGTATTCTTGATGAAACAGTCATTTAGAATCAGAACTATAAAATAGTCTATCGGGTAAAGCATACTTTATTGCATTTCTAAAGAGGCACTTTAAAAAAAATATCATGAATATACCAATTCTTTCAACTTTCCTGTTAATTTTTAACTTTATAAAAATAATTTGTGTTTGTGTGTATGCGTGCGTACACATGTACGAATGTAGGTATGCATGTATGTATATATACTATCTGTGTGAAGGATTCCATGGAGGTCAGAATATGGCATCAGATCCCCTGAAACCAGAGTTAGATGATTGTGAACCACCATGTGGATGCTGGGATTTGAACCCAGGCCCTCTTAAAGAGTAGCCAGTGCTTCTAACCCAGAGTTAGCTCTCCAGCCTATTGTTTAAAAGTTTTATTATAAATTATTGTAGAAAATATTCTAGGATCACAGAAAGAAAAACCTTGACATTATATCTTCATTCAATACCTATTAACCTGTAACATGAATGCCTGTAACATGAATGTTATTCCAAACTATTAAATTACAATATGCAATACTCATCTTTCAAACTCATGGTCAAAAAACCTGGCTAACATTCTTCATATAACATCCTTAGGTGTAAGAGTCTTTGCCTTCTCAGACACAGAAAAACTTATTTAGCTTCAAATAACAAACAATAATATTTATCTTATTCCGTAAGGCTTGACAAAATTAATTTTTAATCTTTATACTATTTAGGAAAGTTTACTTATGTACAGTGCAACATCAAGAGAAGAGATACCTTGTTAAGTTAAAATATAACAAAAATAATACAGCTTATAAAAAGCAAGAGAATCTACTTTTATACATCTATGATGATTTGCTGCCAGTAAGAGATGAAACAGGGCAAGAATGAAGGGAAAATAGAAAATGAACAAACAGTCACACACAAACACACTCAGCCATCCACAAGGAGAGTATGTAATATGTGTAACTCAAAATATTCAATGACTGGATATGAAAAGAGAGACTTGCTAAGGAAAACAAAAATCTAATTTTTGCACCCACATGAAGAGTATATATGCCAATACAGAGTGATTAGAATCCCAATAAGCTGCAATCTAGGATGAAGGTTGAAGCAGCAGTAAGATGAAAGGCGGCCCCTTTAACGTTTGCTCCTGGAGTCCAGCAACTCTCAGCAGTTGGCTGGAGACTGAGCTGGAAGATCCTGTGGAGCGCCAACAAAAGGACGAAACAAACTCAAGTTCCCAGGGCCCCCTCCCGACAACTAGTGAAACAACTTGATAAATGATTGCTCTGTCAAGAGACCACTAAGAGATGGAGTCGTCTGGAAGCAAAGGGGGAATGTATCTAATTTAGGAGGGGGTGGTGCAGAATGGCAAAGAGATCATCACTTGTCACACAACATCTGATCAGAAAACCTTAAGAAAAGACTACAAAACTCCACGGTCTATAAGAACTGAAGCCCTGTGTAGCCAGACCTACACAGACCTTAGGAAGGACTTAGCATCTGGTCCTTCCTAAGCTTTCATTTTAAGGGAGAAACTTTCTACCTTCCTGCCTTAACTCCAAGCTTAAGAAAGCATTGCTCAATTAGGAATAATGTAAAAAATACAAATTCCTTTTCTCTCTACTTCATACCTAGAGACCCTGACTCAGACTTGAGAAAGACACAAGGGCTCAAATCTTACTCAACTTAAGAAAACAACTGTCATAAATGTATGAATGAATGAATAACTTGAAATTTTTAGGGGTTCCCATATGGGACCCTTGATTTTGCTCCTCTTCCTTTAAGGTTAAATACAATCTCTTCCTAACCAAAACCTGGTATGGGTTTCAAAAGCATTGGTGACAAATTCAATCAACACACAACAAACATCTCTACTGGGGGGGGAAAAAAGTGTTATCCAAAGAGTAGGTCAAAAAGACTATTGCAGTTTCAGCAATTGATCAAAGACCAAAAAAAAAAGTCAGTTCATTAAAATATGTCAAAGGCAAGAATAAGCAAGTAACATAAAGAGTTTAACTGATCAAGTATTTATGTCTCTTCAACTTGCTGGGCTAGATAATGTTGCTGTAGTAAAAAATATTATGTTATATTGTTGTATATAGAAATTCTATGAAGGCCAAATTAACTTTTGACTGTAATAAAACAATTAGGATTAACAAACCAGGCATGGTGGCTGACCCAGAACATCAGCTGTATTAGCTACCAGTTATATTATTATTATATTACTATATTATATTTCTATATTAACTATCAGTTATAACTACAGTAAACACTAAAGAGGCATTCTGCACAATGGAAAAACCAGGAGAAAAATCACTATTTAACAGGGTTGAGTTGAAAGGTCTTGTTCCTCTAATTTTTCTTGAATGTAAAAATATCTAGTGAGTTTTCCTAGAAAAAAAACGTATGTATGGTCTGTCAAGAAACTGCTTGGATTAAATAAAAATGGCTGTTCAGTGAAGTATCTCACTTGCTAACTGCCCAAATGGCCTCTTCATCAGGAGGCATTTCTAAAAGGTTCCAACTTGGAGATACAGAGAAAAGGACCCACATCTCTTATCTCCAGGAGACGAATTCTAATCAACAATTCACAAAAGGGAAAGGGCTTTCCAGCACACGCTGCAATCACAACATTCAAGATGCAGAGGCAGCATGACTGCTAAAAATTCAAGTTTAATCTGATGTTAAGAAACTATAAAAATTCGTAACATACAAAAATCAAAGCTCTGGTTTGCCATTTTGAAAGACTCTATAGGGGAAAAAAAACTGGATGCCCCCTTCTAAAAAAAGCAGCTCTGGTTCTGATTCACAGGTTTTTTAATTACTTATTTTTATTTTATGTACACTAGTGTTTTGCCTGCATATATGTCTGTGTGAGGGTGTCAGATCTTGGAGCTATAGATAGCTTTAAGCTGCCGTGTGGGCGTGGGGAACTGAACCCAGGTCCTCTGGAAGAGTAGTCTTTACTCCAGCCCCTCATACTTCTAAACATGGCTCTGCTGGGGCTCTGCTGGGGTTATGAATGACTGTTCCCTTTCAGACCATTCATTCAGGCATCCTCCACTTCACTGTACTGCAGGTCCAATCCCTAATCCCTCATTAGGTTACCTGATTCTCAGTGAGCTTTGACATTGACAACCTCAATGAGTGGCAGGTTAGCTTGTACTGAAAATGCAAGTCAAGCATTCATGAACCCTTTTTCTCACTGGTCAAAGTTAATACTGACATTCAAGGCGTGATATTCTCCTTTTGCCTGTAATGCTCAGGATTTAATTGATACAATATTCTGAACTGTTAAATGATTGCACACGCAGTCAGTATTTGGGGCAGGAAAGAATGGCGAGATGACTCAGCAGATAAGTGCACTTGCTCCTCTGGCAAGAAGACCACGTTCTGTTCTCAGTCACCACATGGTGGCATACAACCATACATAACTTCAGTTCCAGAAGATCCGATGCATTCTTCTGACTTCACTGGGCACCAGACACATATACACATGAAGGCAAAAATAATCATACATGTAAGATCAATACCCATACCCCAAAACAGAGTCTGTGTAGCATTGGCTGTCCCTCGATCTTGCTTTGTAGACCAGGTCAGCTTCAAACTCAGAGATCCTCCTGCCTCTGCTTCCTGAGTACTGGGATTAAAGGTATGCACTACCATCTGGCCCCTGTAAATATAATTTTTTCTTAAAAAAGGACTCCAGATTTTTAAGAAAAAATTGTATTTACAGTCTTTCTTCTAATCAGCAGTACATAAGTGTCCTGTAAGAATATAAAGAGAACTACTAAATAAATGGCTGCATCAGTGAATTCTCAGCAGCTATGGCTGTATGAGTAAAATCAAGCCAGGCAAGCTTACAGGGTATGTGGGGGGAGGGGCTCAAACCCACCACTAGTTGGTGGAGCTTTCACAGTTGAAGGTTGCTGAACTTGAGGAAATTCATTTGGTAGGTGCCCATTCTCCTGTGGCTACCCCTACACTCATTCACAAGCATACAGCAATGACTGAACTCAAAGGATTATGAAAACATCAAGTTGAGAAGGAATGAGGTGGAAAGGGGGTCTGGGAGGATCTGGAGGGGATATGAGAAATTATGATAAAAATGTATTATGTACATGTACAAAAAATCTCAAACAATAATTAATAAATAAAACTGATAAAGAATAAAATAAACAGCATCTGAGTTGGAGAGAAGGTTCAGCAGTTAAAAGTTATTTGCTGCTCCATCATGAAGCACAAGCACTTAGAGGATTTCAAACTCTCTAATCTGACATCCTCTTCTTGCTCCTGAGATATACAAATATTCACATTTGAGGCTGGAAAGATGGCTCATCATTAAGAGCAGTGGCTGCTCGTCCAGAGGACCCAGGTTCAATTCCCAGCACCCACATGGCAACTTACCACTGTCTGTAACTCCAGTTATAGGGTATACCTGACACCCTCATGCAGGCAAAACACCAATGCACATTTAAAAAAAGAGAGAGAGCGAGATAGAGAATATTAAGAATATCTGAGGTAAGATGGAATAAGATAAGGAAGAGGAACAGTTTATCTAGTGGTATAGGAGAGTTCTGATCCAAAGCAGGAGAGAATTTATCACTGACACACTGAGAAATGTAGGCTAGGGATATAGCTCAGTTAGTAGAGTGTAGGCACTAAGCCCTGGGTTAATTCTGCATAGCATAAAGCATGGTGGTGCATTGCCTATAACCCCAGTGCTTCTAGACAGGAAAATCAGAAACTGAAGGACATCCTACAGTGTGAGTTCCAGGTCAGTCTGGAATACCTGGGACTCTGTTACAAAGAGGGACAATTCAGCCAGCAGTCAAAAACACACACTGCTCTTTACAGAGGGCCTAAGTTCAGCTCCTAGCACCCACTTCAGGTGGCCTATACTCTAGCTCCAAGGGGATTCAAACTCCACTGGCACCTGAATCTGTGTGTACACATCAACATGCCTACATGCGCAAATACATACACACACCATTAAAAATAAATCCTTTTAAAGGAAATGGAATGTGCTAACCCAATGGGTTAATGTGCACAAAGAAACGTTAGTTCAATGTCTAACTGAAAATTTTTTTGGTCAGTTTATCCTAAAAGCAAAAAATTCAAGAACTGCATTCTAATCAAGTAAACAAGCCATGAGTGGTGGTGGGCTTCCAGAAGTCCCACCTATACGGGAAGCTGACACAGGAGTATTGCTTGAGTACAGGAGCTTAAAACCAATCAACAACACCCCCAAAAAAGGCTAGCAAGCAACTGGTTATGAAGGCACAATCATGCAATCCCAGTACCTAGGGGGCTGAGGCAGTAGGCTGAGATGAGTTCAGGACCAAATGGGTCATAGAGTGACATTTGCCTCAAAAAGACACAAAGAGGGCTGGCAAAACAATTCAGCAAGAAAAAGCATTTGCTGTCAAGCCTAACAACCCAAATATGATCCTAGATCCATACAACTGCTCTGTGTGTGGGGGGTACATATGCCCACAACACACAAATAAATAAATGTAAAATACAAGAAAAAACAATTAACAAAGAGTTCTAATAAAGTATTGGCTCAAATCTTTCCCCTACTGGGAGTGCTGGTACAAGCCTTTGATTACAGTACTTAGGATACAGAGGCAGGCAGAGCTCTATAAAATTTAGGCCAGCTTAGTCTATACAGCAAGTTCCGAACCAGCCAAGGTTACATAGTGCTACCTGATCTCAACATACAAACAACTCCATTTGAATATTCTCAGTCTCTCTAAAATTGACATGAGCTCTCTCAGCTTAAACACATCTCAACTGAAGTAGTTATGTCTGACTGTTTATGAAGTTATAAAGCTTCCCTTGACCCACACAAGCAAAGAATTTCTTCATTTTATTTTTCCCTATCAGATAGCAGGAGTCTTGGCACATTATAGCCATTTGTTTCTTCAAACACTTCAGAATGAACTCTGGAAACATTCTCTACGATCTAATAGATAAACAGCAGAAAACTATTTCAACTTACTTCCATTACTACTCCCTTAAGAAATGCTAAATTCTTCCCACCAGGCTTTTCCCAGATCAGGACTCTTAGAATCAAATTTATACCCTTTGGAGGCTTCATCAGGTGGTCCCTTCAGGAGGTAATAGACAACATTTGGATACTCAGTTACCCAAATGCACTGAGAGGAAGAGATGTCACTCTAACAGCCTACCTGACAAAATCAACACACAACTTAACATGCATGCGTTAAATACAAACTAAAATACTACTCCACACATACTTTACTCAAGATAAACATACTTTACTCAACATAAAGCATTCCTCTTAAACCTATGACGGAGACAACAGTAAGTGTTTTTAGGGCTAACAGTATAATTCAGGAAGAGAGAATGTGTTTAGCATAGCTAGGGCAGAAGAGCAGATCCCTAGCACACTTCCCAAGAAGAAAATTCCCAACAATGCCTAAGACAGAGCAAACCAGTCTTCCACACACATCACTAGCAATGTTACTTTTGAGTTCAAAGAATTAACCCTCGGGCTGGAGAGATGGCTCAGGGGTTAAGAGCATTGCCTGCTCTTCCAAAGGTC
>LOJH01026978.1:4258-18210 GCA_001685095.1 Ellobius talpinus
CCATCTGTAATGAGGTCTGGTGCCCTCTTCTGGCCTGCAGACATACACACAGAGGAGAATAAATAAATAAATAAATAAATGAATGAATACATGAATAAATACATAAATTCTAATTTAAGCAGCATGTGACAAACATTTTGGTTATAGGTTTTTCTGAAATTTTTTTTCATTTTATGTATGAGTACTCTAACTGCATGTATGTATTTATGCCAAGAGATGGCATCAGATCCCCCTAGAGATCTGTGAGCCACCATATGGTTGCTGGGAATTGAACTGAGGACCTCTGGAAGAGCAAGCAGCCAGTGCTTTTAACTATTGAGCCATCTCTCCAGCCCCCTGAGACTTTTATTAGATCATCAAGGTTTGCATTAAGGGACTTTAACACATAGTTTGGAACTTTGGTGTTGGAGACACATACTTTTACATTAAAGTAAAAGAAAAAGGAACCGGGCTGGAGAGATGGATGGCTCAGTGGTTAAGAGCACTGGCTTGTCTTTCAGAGGACCCAGGTTCAATTCCCAGCACCCACATGGCAGCTCACAACTGTATGTAACTTCAGTTCCAGAGGGTCTGATACCCTCATACAGACACACATGTAGGCAAAACACCAATGCACATAAAATAAAAATAAATCATTTAAAAAAGAAAAGAAAAAGGAACCATTAACTAATTTTGCTGGGGAGAGTTAGATTTGCCTGTTTTCTAAAAGGCTCAACTGGAACTTTGTACCTCCATATAGGGAAGTTGTGCATCTTCAAGAGTGAGTGATATTAGGAATATAACAGTGTTACATCTGGTTTCAATTTTTATAGATCATTGCCTTTAAGAAAGTACTTTCTGCAAGGTGGTGGTAATGTACACCTTTAGTCCCAGAACTCAGGAGGCATAGGCAGGTGGATCTCTGAGTTCCAGGACAGCCAGGGCTGTTACACAGAGAAACCCTGTCTCAAAAAAAGAAAAAGAAAGTGCTTTCTGAATGAATGCTTAGGAAGATTTACTGACTTTCAGTTACTCTCATATCCCTCTGTTGTAAGTCATGATTTGTGATGTTTTGTATACCTTTTTCTCAAATAAATAATAGTCTCAGAGTTTACATTTGAAGCCAGGTGTGGTGGCCACTCTTGTAATTCTAGCACTGGAGAAGCCCAGGCAGGAGAATCATGAGTTCAAGGCCATCAACTTCCTAGGGCCTTGGAGGCCATGTGAGATCCTGCCTCAGCACCCCCTTCTGAATATTGTGTGGTAAAGAAATTGAATTTATACTCCATATTTACTTTTACTTTCTAACTTGGGCCTTGTGTTCACAAGTGAAAGACTATTATTGAAACAATTACACTCAAGAGATGGATTTTGGTGGCTGGAGAGGTGGCTTGGTTGTGAAGAGCTTGTACTACACTTACAAAAGACCTGAGTTGAGTCTACTAATAATGCTTGCCCCTGCCATATCAGTCAAGTGCTCCTGTTTATGTGGAGAGCTCCAGTGTTTGTGATACTGGATTCTGATGGCTTCTGTTTTTCCCTCTGTTTGCTCATCAGACCAAAGAGAACCCTGTACAGTAAGAAGTATGGTGTGGACCTCATCAGATACACTCACGCAGCTAACACGGTCGTTTACAGCTCTAACAAAATAGACGGTAAGCAAGCCTTTTTTAGGAGCTACGGTCATGGTTCCTTTTAAATACTTGACAGAATATGTGTGAGAATTTGCGCTTTGGTTATAGTTGGTTTAAATATTTCCTATAATGCTAGTAGTGCTGATTACATCTTTAAAAGTGAAAGGATCTGGAAGCGAGCCACTGCACTTTGGAAAGACTTGGAACAGAATATGAAAATGTCTGCAATGGGGAGTAGGAAAAGGAAAAGTAGGAAGTAACTAATTATGTTTTATGATTTATACTCCTTGAAACTTGAAAGAATACTTAGAAAAAACAAAAGGAAGACATACTTGACCCATAGCAATTAGTAAACTACTGGGCCTTTCCATTCAGAATGTGTATGTGGATTAAGCCAGGTGTGACTGACATGTTACCTCTGTATCCCATCCAACCTTGGGAGTCTGAGGTTGGAGGAAAAGCTAGCCTGGACTACATAGTGAAACCTTATCTCCAGAAACTAAAAATAAAATAAGGCAGGTGGTTGGTATAAAGATAACTTTTACATTTCTAACTGAGGGAGAATAAAACAGAATTTGCAAATACTCTAAAGGCAAACTAGAAAGGAGACCAGTGCATGAGATTAAAAGTAGTAGAAGCAGCCAGTTGGTGGTGTCGCATGCCTTTAATTCCAGCACTCAGGCAGATCTCTGAGTTCAAGGTCAGCCTGATCTACTAAGGGAGTTCCAGGACAGTGAGGACTGTTACACAGAGAAACCCTATTCTGGGAAGAAAAATAGTAGAAGCATCCCAGCACTCAGGGCAGTTTAGCCCTATCTGTACAGTTTAGCATTTGTTGCTAGACCCTTTCTTAAAAACAACAAGCAAAAAGGCTTACAAATCATTCAACTGTGCTAGTTTAGGGGAAATTAGAAGAGTTTAGCTCTTTTATGGTCTGTGTCATAAAGAATAGTGTGATGATCTTTGTAGTCTTTGATTCCAGGAATACTGGTTTTTTTTTTAGTAATTTTTTGAAGCATTGGAACTTTCTTTTTAATAAATAGTCTTTGCTTTTGATTGATTTCCCGTGGAATAAATTCCTAAATTGTCAAACTGTCTCAGTTGTTGAACTATCACATCTTATTTTAGCTTATTGGTACTGGTTTACTGATTTACTTTTTGCAGTAAGATTTCTTAGTACAGAGATACAGAGATAGTATCACTGTAATTCAGGTTGCACTTGATCAATGATATTCCTGCTTCATACACCTGAGTACTGGAATTATAAATCTGTGCCTCTGTGGCAGGCACAGTTAGATTTATTTTTATTTGTATGTGTGGGTGTGTGCCAGTACCCTTGGGACAAAAGAGGGCATCAGGTTCCCATGTGTTGTGAGTGCTAGGAACTATATTCAGGTCCTCTGGAAGAGCAGCAAGCACTGAGCCATCATCTCTCTGGCATCTAGCTCTTTCTTTTTTCTTAAGGTTTATTTTTGATCAAGTGTATATGTGCATGGAAGTGATATGTGCACGGAAGTGATGTGCACATGTGAATGCAGGTGCCCACAGAGACCAGAAGGTGTCAGATCCCGGAGGTGGAATTACAGGTTGTTATTGACTGTTTGGCATGGGTACTGGGGAACTGAGCTCAAGTCCTCTGCAAGTGCAGTATGTGCTCTTGGTCACAGAATAATTTCTTCTGCCTCCCTCCCTGTTTTGAGACACACTTTCTCTGTGTAGCCCTGTCTGTCCTGGTACTCTGTGTATAGACCAGGTTGACCTCAAAGGAATCCTACTCAGTGCTAGGACTAAAGGCAAGCATCACCATGCCTGGCCATTCAGCAAGGATTACTTAAATTGCTCTTTTAGTATGTCTCAAAGCAAATGAACAGAAGTCTTTCTTTAATGAGACTTCTTTACCTAAACTTGATTTTGGTACATATCTAATTTCTATTTTTCATGCCTGTTTCAGAAGTAGTTTTCTAAGTAGGCAATGCTGTTGATGCTTTTGGATAAGAATAATCACTAAGATCTTGAAGGTGGATGGTTGGGTGTATGGGTGGATGGTTAGTTATATCTAAATAACTGGTATATTTCTTTTGTTGGGCTACTTTTCTGAGTGATTAAACGATTCTCCAAATATGGTACAAGATGAGGCAGGTGTGTGGCACTTGTAGCTTTGCTGCCAGGCCTCTGCTGTGGGGATGTTGCCTTTCCTGCCTCGTGTGCGTCCTGCAGAGTTCCTCCAGTGCTTCGTTCTCTTTTGCCTGATTCCAGGCTGAGGTAGTAGTTTGTACAGTTTGAGGGTCTATGATACCACCCGGTACAGGAGATAACTGTACAGGCCACTGCCTTGCCAGGAACAGCGCACCAGCTACCAAGTAGGGTGGAGAAGATGGCGAAGCCCTGCTCGTCTCTAGGAGTCCAGGTAATGGGGACTTAGGGCAGGTGAGTAGTTTCTAGCACTTGAATAACCAGAAATGCTTTATGGTTGTCATTTGAGAGACTTGGAGTTGTTCAAATAAGCCATGTAGAATTCTGTTATTGATCCTATAGAAAGGATTCCTTTTTCTCCCTCTTAGGGTAAATGCCCTTTTCTCAGACTGTATCCCTGCAAACCAAGTGTATACAGTAATCCCAGCATTTGGGAGCCTAAGGCTGGAGACTTGCTGTTAGTTTTGAGGCTAGCCTGGGCTATATAATGGGTTCCAAGCCAACATTGACTAGAATGAGAACCTGAAAAACAAAACAAACAACAATAACAACAAAACACCTTTATAAACCACTTGATACTTTGGAATTCTTTATTTTTTTTCCTTTGTTTGCCTTTGTTTTGTTTTTTGAGACAGGGTTTCTCTGTGCAACATCCCTGGCTGTCCTGAAATTCACTTTGTAGGCCATGTTGGCCTGGAACTCACAGGAATTCACCTGCCTCTGCCTCCAGGGTGCTGGGATTAAAGGTGTGCCGTCACACCTGCCTTGAACCTCTTATCTTCTGTTAGCCTTTATAATATGTTTTGTCTTTCCTGTATTTGGTGCCATGTTTATTATCTGTTTCTCAGCAACAATTTGTTTCTCTTCCTATTTTTTGTTTTTGTTTTCATTGACATTTCAGTTTGGTTTTGAGTCAGGGTTTCACTAACTGTATACCATGCTAGGCAAGCACTATGCACTGAACTGCATACCCAACCTCACTTCATTCTGCTGTCAACATACTCTCTTTTTTCTTTCTTTCCTTTCTTTCTTTTTTTAAATGTGTATGAGTGGTTTACTTGTATGTATATCTATGTATCACGTATGTGTCTAGTGCCCAGGGAGGTTAGAAGAGGATGTCAGATCCTGGAATACAGACAGTTGTGATCTACCATGTGGGTTCTGGGAATGGAAGCTAAGTGCTCCAAACGGCTGAGCCATCCCTCTAATCCCTATTATTTACTTTTCTAGATAGAATTCTTTCTTTTCCTCTCTTTCTGTCTTTTCTTTGACAGATCTGATGTGTAGATGCACTATTTTCAAATGCACTATATAGCCCTCTGATTTGCAGTCCTGATACTCAATGTACAGTTTATCACTTTGCAGACACTAAAATTAGGCTATAGCTAGTGATTTTTTTCCTTGCCAAAAAATATTTATATAGTACAGATAGAATTTTAAATTATGAAGAATCTAAAGATTGGTAGCAAAAAACAATTATTTTTTTAAATGTAGTTTTCACTCTGAGTCCCCCACCCCTACCCCAGTGCTGCAGATTGAACTATTGAGATTCCCATACACTAGGCAAGCACATTACCATTGAATTGTACATCTGAGCCCCAAAATAGTGATATTAAATGTTGGTATAAATGCTGTCAGCTGAAAACTTGGCTTTTGAGTTGTATGAATCTGTATGTATACTCTTTATTGAGAGAAAAGTTGTTCCCATTTAGCTATCTGTAATTTGCTTAGGTAATAAGATATAGTAAGTGCTTAGACTTTGTCTTTTCAAAAATGAAATTGCAACGTAAATTTCATTTAAATAGTAAAATGTCATCCCTTGTTTGTTTTCTTACAGATACTATTCGTTACTTGTCGTTGCATGACAACAAATACATCAGATATTTTCCTGGACACAGCAAAAGGTAAGACTCAGAAAATGGAAGAGAAGGGAGACGTTTTCTTAGTAAATCCAGCTTTCCTTACTGCTGTTCAGCCTTCCTCTTCATCTTGTTAACTGAACTCAGTCACTTCTTGGTTTACTGAGGTTATGGAAGCAGAAGATGAGTTTCAGAGATAACTAACTACATGATCTCTACTAAAATTTTAAGTAAGGAGCCAGACGGTGGTGGTGTACACTTTCATCCAAATACTCAGGAGGTAGAGGCAGGGGGAAATCTCTGAGTTTGAGGACTTTCTGGTCTACACAGAAAAACCCAGCCTTGAAAAGCAAAGGACCTTTTTAAATAATGAACTTGGAGTATAGTTTAGTGGCTGAGTACATGTTTAGCATGTATGTGGCTCTATATTCAGTTCTTCTTACCAAAAATAAATATAATTAAGGAGAGGGTTAGATGTAGCTCAATGCAAGAGCATACTTGCCATACAAGAATCCGTGTGTGTGCTCAAGAAATGTGGACTAAGGACTGGAGAGATGGCTCAGAGGTTAAGAGCCCTGGTTGCTCTTCCAGTGGTCCTGAGTTCGATTCCTGGCAACCAAATGGTGACTCACAATCGGCTGTAATGAGGGTCCTTCTTCTGGTCTGCAGTACAGAACACTGTATACATAATAAATAAATAAATCTTTTTTTAAAAAAAAAGAAAAATATGAACTAAAATTATTGGGTGGGTGATAACCTATGCTTTAAAATTAGACTTAGTGTTTATTTAGCAAAGCCAAATCTCAGCTCTTAACAAAAGAACTATTTGCATTTATAAGACCTTCCACTACAGAGGCCAACATTTGAATTAGCCTCTACATGTTCCTTATGGTGTGAAGGAAGTTTTTTTTTGTTTTTTTGTTTTGTTTTGTTTTTTAAAGATTTATTTATTTATTATGTATACAGCATTCTGTCTGGATGTTTGCCTACAGGCCAGAAGAGGGAACCAGGTCTCATTATAGATGGTTGTGAGCCATCATGTGGTTGCTGGGAATTGAACTCAGGACCTCCGGAAGAGTAGCCTGTACTCTTAACCGCTGAGCCATCTCTCCAGCCCTTGTTTGTTTTTTAAGACTTATGTATTTAATGTATTTTATGTATATGGTTGTTGTGTCTACATATATGTCTGCATTCCAGAAGAGGGCATCAGATCCCATGGGACTACAGTTATAGGTGGTTGTGCACTACCATGTGGATGCTGGGAATTGAACCCAGGACCTCTGGAAGTGCAGCCAGTGTTCTTAACCACTGAGCCATCTTTCCATGGTGCCATTTGTAAATGGACTTTTATTTCTGTCTTGCCTGCCAACTCCCAAATAACATAGAAACTTATTATTTATTATAAACACTCAGCCAGTAGCTTAGGCTTGTTACTAACTAGCTCTTACAACTTAAATTAACCCATTTTTATACATCTGCTTTTTGTCTCACAGCTTTATTACCTTTACTCTGTAATGCCCATGCAGCTTCCTTTCTGTCTGACTGGTGATGCCGCCTTTCTTCTTCCCAGCAGTCTCTCCCCAAAAATCATGTCTAGCTATTGGCCATTTAGGTTTTTAGTAAGCCCATCTGAGGGACACTTCTTCACAGTGTACAAAAAGATTATTCCACAACACTCCAGCCCTCTACTCTTTTTCTTTTCTTTCTTTGTTCTCTCTCTCTCCTTTCTCTCTCTCTCTCTCTCTCTCTGTCTCTCTCTCTCGTCTTACTATGTGGCCTTGAGTGTCCTAGAGCTCATTGTCTAGACCAGGTTGGGCTCAAACTCATAGGGATATCTGCCTATCTGCCTCCCAAGTGCTGGGATTAAAGGCATGTATATTAATATAGATGATAGAGTGCCCTGACAGGTATTATGTCACTTTTGCTGAGAGGTGTAAAAAGACATCTGTCTATTCACCCCAGAATAGGGTACCAGTAATAGGCCAAAGAAATGATTCCACCCAAATCTTAACTTTGTGAACCAGCAAGTTTAATTCTAGTTGTTTATAGGAGCATGGGCAACTTAAATGGCAGCTATACCCATCTCTCTTCTCTTCCACATAATTGTTAACTCCTTATATGTTCTTGGAAGGGATCAGGGTCTTTTGAGGGCTCCACAGTAGTAGTCACAGCTGCCCTGATTTCAAGAGGGCCACATCATGCCTGAAGGATGACAGGAGAGATGACTGAGAGCTGCCTGTTGGAAGTGGTACTTCTGCTGGACATGGTGGTGCAAGCCTTTAATCCTAGCACTCAGGAGGCAGAGACAGGCAGATCTCTTTGAGTTGCAGGCCAGCCTGATGGTGTACATAGCAAGCTCCAAGACAACTAGGACTACATAGAGAGACCCTATCTCAAAAAGCGGGGGCAGGGGGGGTGCTTCTGGCTGAGCATGGTGGAATGTCCTTGTAATTCTAGTGCTATAGAGGCTGAGCTAGGAGAACATTACAAAATTAAAGGTCATCCTGGGATACATATTAGTACCCTGTCTCAAACTCCTTCCCCCTAAGAGGGGAAATCAGTAAAGAAGTTGCACTTAGAAGCAGACAGGGTATTTCTGTGCTGCTGAAGATAGGAAGTGTTGGTTACTGTGTAAGCCAAAGGATGGGCCACTTTATTCACTTTGGCTCTAGTGTGTTGACACAGTGTGAACTGGCAGCTAAGTTTCCTAGGCCAGGGTTTTAGTTCTTATGTTCCCTGTACTTATCAGCACAGAGCCTTTTGTATCAACTTAGACCTTGTGAACTTTTGAACTAGACAGTGTGACAAAATGTATGTCTATATACATTCTGCTCTCGCTGTTATATTGCTATGGCAGCCTGGGCTACATGAAACTCTATCTCAAAATAAGAAACACAATTTCATGATTGTATGTATGTATGTATGTATGTATGTATGTATGTATGTATGTATGTATGTATGTAGTTGGGCAAGCACTGCTACTATAATTCCAGAATATTTTCATCTCCCTAAGAGAAACTCTATACCCATTTGCAGCCAGTCATCTAAGAGCTGTCTCTAGACATTTTGTATAAATGGTGTCAGATATCATGCAGCCTTTTGTGTTTGTCTTTTTTCATGTAACATGATGTTTCCAAAGGTCGTCCCCATTGTTATATGAATTAGCACTTGGTTTCCTTTTGTTCTCAAATAATATTGAGTCATGTTATATAGCTAGCCCAATCCTGTTGATTTGTTAATTAGTGAGCATTTGGGTTATTCCCATTCCAAATGCTACTGTAAAAATGTGTACATTTTAGTGTAGATATTTTCAGTTTGCTAAAGTATATATACCTAGGAATGGAATTTCTGAGTCTTTCCAGAAAATGTATGGTTGGTTTGTTTGGTTGGTTAGTTTTGACTTTTTGTGGTGGGGTCAGAGGATCAGACTTGGAACTGGCTTGGAACTCACTATATAGACCAGACTAGCATTGAACTCAGAGGTCCACCTGCCTCTCTCTACCTCTCAAGCACCACCACACCTGGCCTGAAAAGGTCTTTTGTGGAGCATCTGTACCCCCATATTTCATCAGTGATGTATACAGGGGTTCTAATTTTCCACCATGCTCCTCTTCACCAGTACTGAGCTGTCTGTCCTTTTATGACAGCCATTGGTGTTGTGAAATATGAAATAGTATATCACTGTGCTTTTGATTGTCAATAGAATTACATATTTTGTTTTTAATACTACCATTGAACTGTATAGCTTCAGCTTGAGACCATGCTTTTTTTTTTAAATACAGAAGCTTTAGGGTTTTTTTTTCCATTACACTATTGCTTTTGGTTGCCTCAGATAAGTTTGCATGTGCTTCCTAAGATGGTAGTCTTGGGAAAACAGGTTATATGTATGCAGGCAGAATGGTTTAGGGTTCACATCCAATTTTTACTCATATTTTGCTTCAACTCCTATTTATCTTGATACATTGCAGGGTGGTGGCCTTGTCCATGTCACCTGTGGATGACACTTTCATTTCTGGGTCTCTTGATAAGACCATTCGACTCTGGGATCTCCGGTCTCCTAACTGCCAGGTAATGGTACCTCACAGTTATATTTTTGAGCATTTTCTGTGGAAAGCATTATCAGTTCTCCCTCTCAGATAAGGGAGACAACAGTGGTTCCATTTTGGGATCCCAGAGTCTTCTTATGTGGCAGCAAAATCTTTTCTCAGTTGTCTACTGCTTGATAAGCAGATCTCCTACTCCAGAGCAGATTGTATTATAATGTGGCTTAGTACTTGAACACTGCCTGGACCCTTTAGCCTCAAGGAGTTTGTTTCTCTTTGCACTCTTTAATATTGTACAGTTAAGGCTGATTGGAAATGCATCATATAATGACTTTTTACATTTTAGTCAGTTTTGTTTCTTTACTTCTAATATTTTATAGGTAACTGGGTGCAGTTCCTATTTCCTTCCTTAGTTTTCATGGAAAAAGTCCATGATTGAGTGGTGGACTCCTTCATTCATTAACTTGTTCTCTTCTTTTATCTTAGGGCCTCATGCATCTACAGGGCAAACCAGTTTGTTCCTTTGATCCAGAAGGGTTAATTTTTGCCGCAGGTGTCAACTCAGAAATGGTCAAACTTTATGACCTTCGTTCTTTTGATAAGGTAAATCTTTGAGTCCTTGAACTATATTAAGGTTGCAGAAAATTTAAGGGCAAGTTGGAGTGTGAGAACCTTTTCTAAGCCAGGCATGGTGGTACACGTCTTTGATTCCAACTCTGCACTCCAAAGCAGATGCAGGTAGATCTCTATGAGGCCAACCTGGTATACATAGTGAGACCCTGTCGAAAAACACAGCCTTCCTGTGGTGGAGGAGGCAAGTACTGGGTAACAGAGAGTGGCAGAGCTTGCCCACTTACAAAGAATCTAAATGGATAGAAAAGAAGTTCTACTCAAGGAAGTATTGATGTGTGTGGAGCCTGGGAACTGCTATTTTTGTGTTTTGCAGGGACCATTTGCAACCTTTAAGATGCAGTATGATCGGACTTGTGAGTGGACAGGACTTAAGTTCAGCAATGATGGCAAACTCATACTCATTTCTACCAATGGCAGCTTCATCCGTCTTATTGATGCATTCAAGGGTGTGGTGATGCACACATTTGGGGTGAGCTGACAGCTTTGAAATGTGGCTCTTTCCTTGCTCATAAGGCCTGGGCTGGGAATGCTGTTAGCTGGATTGTGGAGATAATGGTTGTCATTGACTCAGTGTGATGGGGCATGGGCTTATGTTTTCTTCCTGCACGTGAACTTTACCTCCTTTGTATTGTAGTCGTTCACCTTTTACAAAGTGCCCTAAGTTTGCTTTTCAAGTATAATTATTAAGAACAATAAATTATTAAGAATAACAAGGTTTTTGTACCCTCCCCACTAAATATGGAGCTAGGGTTGGGAGTGTTTTATGTGGAATAGCAGCTACATTTGGTCTTGGTGACACTGCACATTCAAAGACCTTTGGTGGAAAGGGGCTTGTGTGTTGGGTTGGTGTTTCTATGCAGTTGTTTTTATCCCTGGCCCTATAATGAGAACCAGTCTCTTTTGTTTCAGGGTTATGCTAACAGCAAAGCTGTTACGCTCGAAGCTTCATTTACTCCAGATTCACAATTTATTATGATTGGTGAGCTGATTTCATTTTCCTCATTATTCCTCTGTACTATGCACTTGTTTATGTTATCAAGCAAAGTAAAATGCTGTTCGATAGATGTTTTCAGATTCCTGTACAGCACCTTCAGACTTCGTAGTTTCCTTCACTGTCCTTTACTGTGTATGCTAGCATACATGCAGTGCCATGTATGTGGAGGTCAGAGAACATCTTTGGGGAGTCAATTTTCTCCTTCCACCATTTGAGTTCCATTGGTTAGACTCATGTCATCAGACTTCCTGGTAGGCCACCTTTACCTTCTGAGCTGTCTCTCTGGCTTTGTTTGTTTGTTCATTTTTCTTTCTTTTTTTTTCCCCCTGTGGTCTTGTTTATATATAACACTTCTGAACTTGAACTTGCTATATACATAGTCAGGGCTTACATTGGATTTCTGATTCTCCATCTCCCAAGTACTGGGATTGCAGGGTATGCCATCACACTGACATGGGTTATTTATTGGAACTGGCAATGTACTGGTTTTCCCTTCATGGGCTTTAGAATTAAGCTCTTAAAAAAGCATGACTGTGTTATATTGGTAACTTGGTGTAATCTTCGGTAGTCTCATTGGTGAGATGTTGGCAGGCTAATGCTATTTATCCCCCTTTCTAGATGAGAATGCAAAGGCATGAGGGGAAGATGGCATAGGAATAGTAAAGCACCCCTGCACAGCCACTCCAATTGCCAGCACTTGGGTGCTGTTCCTGGAAGGCAGAGGAAGGAAAGTTAGGAGTTTGAGGCTGACTTGGGCTACATACAGAATTCAAAATTATCTGAGCTATTTAACAAAACTCACTAAAGAAAAAGGAGTACTAATTAGGTCAAGATAATAAAATAAGTGTCCTTCCACCATTGTCCTCTCAGTTTCTGCTCAGGGATATGTCCTGAAACTTTTTCTAGATCTCAGTCTATCTTGTTCTCATCTGTCTTTATTTGCCTCTTGAAGTGTTAATTGTCTCCATCATTCTCTTTAGGTTCAGAAGATGGCAAGATCCATGTCTGGAATGGAGAGAGTGGTATAAAAGTAGCTGTATTGGATGGTAAACACACGGGTCCCATTACCTGTTTGCAGTTCAACCCCAAGTTCATGACCTTTGCCAGTGCCTGTTCCAACATGGTATGTAAACAGTAAGAGATTTTTTCCATTATGATCCTTTGATTTGGGGTGTGGGTGCCTTGGGCAGCAAGGTGTGTTCCATCCTCATAGTACAAGTTCATGTTTCAGAAATGGTGGCTTCCCTGTCGCACCACCACATCATGAGATACCTGACTAGGCTGGTCTTTTCACGGTTATTCCTCTTCCAGTAAGATGGGATTATCTGTGCTTTCTAAAGATTTGCAGAACAGTTTTTGCTCTAAAGTTTTAGGCCTAAGCTACTTAGGTTTGTTTTTTTTTTCCTTAAAATATTCTGACCAACGTTTTATAGGTGCATTCTTTCAGGAGTTTTGAATATTGTTTTGTTTTAATATGGCTTTTGGAAATAAGGTCTCTCTCTAGCCTTGACTCACCATGTACTCCAATTAATCTACCTGTGTTAGTCTCCTGAATGCTCAGATGAAAAGTATAAGCCACCATGCCTCCATTCTTTTCCACTGAGTTCTTCAAAAATTCTTATAGTAATTCATAAATACTTATTTACACACTTACTTTGTTTTTATTAATTTTTAATTTATTTATTTGAGGCAGAGTCTCTTTGTAGACCGGGGTAGCCTTTCTTGAACTCAGAGATCCACCTGCCTCCCAAAAATTAGGATTAAAAGTGTGCACTACCGTGCATAATTTCATTTTGTTTTTCCTTCGTGTATCCTTGAACATGTGCCATGGCACACATGTAGAGGTCAAAGAATGACTTGTGGGAATTGGTTCTCTCCTTCCACCATGTGGTTTCCAGGGATCAAACATGAAGCTTGGTGACAGACATATTAATCTTAGCACTTGGGAGGTAGAGTCAGGAGAACCAGGAGTTGAGTCCAGCCTGGGTTATATGAAACCCTGTCTCAAACAAAAATGAACTAAAAACAAGAAGATTGCTCTACGGGTATTGAAACACTTATGCCTGACAAGCTGAGTTTGATCTCTGGAACTCATAAAGAGAAAATCAACTCTCACAAGTTGTCTGGCCTTTATTCATGCACCATGGTTCACACAAACACAAATGTAATTTTAGAAAGCGGAATTAGCTGGAGATGGGTGATAGATGAATCTTGGTTTCTAGTTTCCCTTGAAGTCTGTCCATCTTCAAGTTAATAACTTGGATGAGGTATTTCACTACTGCTTTTATCCAGAGCATAGTGCCCTCTTCCTCTAATGTTGAGGCTTGAGCCTGGGGCCTTTACTACTGAGTTGTTGCCTCACGGGACCCACGAACCAAGGGAGAACTAGGGCAAAAGACAGGAGAACTTGGGATTCGGCTAATGACAGACTCACACACACACACACACACACACACACACACACAAGAGCGATATGAAATCTGCTGTATTTTACTAAAGGGAAGGCATAGTATTTATACTTTCACAGAGACTGAATAAACATCAATTACAGAAGTTGACACACTTCCTTCAAGGCTAGATAGAAGCTAATACAAAGTTCAGGCTATATCTATACTTA
>LOJH01026979.1:513-12104 GCA_001685095.1 Ellobius talpinus
CTTTGGAAGAGCAGGCAATGCTCTTAACCACTGAGCCATCTCTCCAGCCCCTCGCTGCCATTTTCTAACATGGTAGTAACTAATTAGATAATGACTCAGTGCTTTGTGAGTATCAGAGTCCATCACTGAGAATTTAAAATAAAAAATAGAAATACAGTGCAATTGCAGTATCTCTCTCTCTCTCCCTCCCTCTCTCTCTCTCTCTCTCTCTCTCTCTCTTTCTCTCTTTCCGAGACAAGGTTTCTCTGTGGTACATCTCTGGCTGTTCTGGAACTCATCTTGTAGACCAGGCTGGCCTTGAAACTCACAGGGATCCACCTGCCTCTGCCTCCCAGGTGTGCCATCACCACATTGCAGTGCAATTGCAGTCTTATATTTGATGGGAAGAGACCTAGAAAATATGTAAATTAAAATATTTAATCACGTATAAACCCTGAATAAACACGTTTCAGGCCAGTCAGGTGTGTAATGGTCCACTCTTGTGTTTGTTCAGAACTCCTCGGGTCTGTGAGTAAGGGTTTTGGTGAGGAGAGATAGTGTTTGTGATTTGATCTTTTGGAGATTGCCACTAACTGTGTAGATTTTGGGTTTAGTCACTATTGGTCCTTTACAACAGAGCTAATTGGGTGGATAAAGTCAAGTTTGGATAGCTTTGCACACACACACACACACACACACACACCATGTCTTCCTTCTTTCATATTGATTACCCCACTTCAACCTTTTGTTTGGTGTGAAGTTGGAGTTGTGAAATAAGCAAGATGGCATTTCGAAAATGCTATTTTATTTTTGTGAATTCTTGTCAGATTTTTAATTGGGGAATGTGTCTACCACTTGCTGTTAGGTGATTTGCTTTCCAATTAGACATTGACTATGCCTTTTTTGTACGTCAGCCTGCAAATAGCCAGTTTAATTGGGGAGACAGACTCTGGCTGTGACTTAAGGAGACCTTATTGAAACATTGGAGCAGAGCTGTTGTAGACAGTCTGGTTACAGATGTCAAGGAGATTTGAAGGCAGTTGGAGGCTCATATTTTCATCAACTTTTATGTCTTCACAGAAGTTGGAATTTCAAAAACGTAGAAAATCCTTTATTGTAGGCTCCTGTTAAATTCCTTCCTTCCTCTGTAGAGGATATTTTGGTCAGCCCATAGTTAATTCAAAGTAAAGTTTGTTGAGGGGTCCTGGCTTTGATCTCGGCTTTGAACAGATACCTTTGAGGTTTGTGACAGTTTGTGGCGGGAAGAACTTGGCCACTCTGTTTTGAGCTGGGTCCCATGAGCTGTGTTAGGCATAGATTCTGTTTCTAGCACCATCTCTCTTCATCTGAGCCCAAATCAAAATCGTCTTTAGGTTTCTTACCCTGTTTCCCTCAGCCTTGCTCCCTCAGTGATGCAGTGCTGTTTGCAGGTTACCCTCAGAAGAAACAGTGTCAGGCCTGGAGCTGGAGCTCAGTCAAAGCCCTGGGTTTGAGCCCCCAGTCGGAACTGGGTGTGGTGCTCCATACCTGTGATTGTAGCACTTGGGATAAGGGATACATGAGATGCTGTTTGGAAACAGAACAGACACTAAACTTCCAGGAGGTTCTGGGACTGCGGATAAAGGCATTTATGTAAATGAGAAGAAAACTCTCCATTTCCTGGTTGCACATGCAGAATTAATATCTTGGGGAATCGAGTTCTGCTGGCTAGATTTATGTCAACTTGCAAACTGTAATCATCTGAGGGATGAGGGAACCCAGGTGGAGGAAATGCCTCCATAAGATCTGGCTGTAGGAAAGCCTGTAGGGTATTTTCTTAATTAGTGTTCAGTGGGGGAGGGCCCAACCCAATTAGTGTTCAGTGGGGGAGGGCCCAGCCCATTGTGGGTGAGGCCATCTCTAGGCTGGTGAGCTTGGGTTCTATAAGAAAGCAGACTGAGCAAACCTTGATGAGCACACCAGTAAGCAGCACCCCTCTGTGGCCTCTGAATTAACTCTTGCCTTTATGTTTCTGCCCTGTTTGGGTTCTTGTCCTGACTTCCTTTGGTAATGGACTGCAATGTAGACGTATAAGCCCAATAAACCCTTCCCCCCTAATTTGCCTTTTGGTCTGTTATGGTGTTGGAGCAATAGAAACCCTAACTAAGACATGAGTCTTGGTTTATAAAGCCCCAGGAATCAATGTTAATGTTGGAATTTCTTGAAAACTTTGAGTATTGTAGTTTTATTATTGGGTGATAATTGAAAAACTGTCAAGTTTTCCAACTCATGCCTTTATAGATAGATATGTCTGAACACAGCCTTTGGTGAGAAGTTCAGTGTGTGGCTTAGGTTAGATAAGAAAACTTAACTAGTCCTATAACTTGGAATTAATCAGTCCCCATACTGCCCCCAGTCTTACTTTCCCGTTTAGGGAACAGGATGATTAGAAGACCTGGTGTGGTTTGGGGGGAATAGGAAATGAGACAGGACATGAAAGTGCCTTGTACAGGTTGGAACAGATGCTTAGTTTTTCATTTCTAGTGTCTGTAGTGTCTTTGGTTAGAAACTTGATTTTTACTAATGGGTCCAATTCATTGTACAGTTAATAATTCATAGCTGAAGACCAAACCCAGGACCTTGTGCCTGGGTCCAGTTTATAGCACAGCAAGGAAACATATTCAGAGCTGGTGTCCAAACTCAGGACTTTGTGCTTGCTAGGCAAGTCCTTACCACTGAGCTAAATTCCCAGCCACTATTATGTATCTCATTAAACTTTTTTTCTGAGACATGTCTTGAAATGATTGTGCACCCTTATAGATCTTTATTTTAAAGATATAGCTCTACTGTTGTTTTGCCACTTTCAGTAGTAGTGTTGTAGGTTGTTGGTCTGGTTAATGTGGTCACAGTAGGTTTTCTTTGTGCAGGCTTCAGAGGCTTTTATGACTACTTGGTGGGGTTTTGGCGGTTGTTTGTAGTGGTAAGTTCTGCTTTTTGTTGCAAACAGTCTGAGTCGGCTGCTGTTTACATTTCGTTAAATGCTTTCAAGCTATGAAATGAGTTACGACCTTGATCTGCAGAGTAGTAGCCTGTCTTTTTAATGTGCTAGGGATTCAGCCTTGAAAACAGTTGGGACTTACAATTTAACACAAAGTAATAAAAGAATACTTTTGTGTTGCCTTTGGTAGTGTTGATGTAAAAATTATGCATTTCAAGTTTTTTATGAGAATTTTTTCTGAATTGTTACTATAACCCCTTTGAAAGGTAAAGTAGGACATAATTCAGAAGATCTTGTTTCTTTTTCATTTAAAACTTAGAGTGCTATTGACACAGCTCTCACTTTAAAGAGAATAAGAAAGAGTTTATTCTGCATTTTGAGGGTCTGTGGCCTGGGAACACAGATTCAGGTTATCCCAGGTTCCATGTTTCAAAGTGGGGACAGTTTTATAGTTTTATGAAAAAAAGAAAGTCATAAATCAAGGGACGTTTAAAATACATGGTGGGTGCATCAGAGGGAGAAGCAGTTAGAACCAGATGAGGGAGACTTTTCTATAGGCACAAGATGCTATTTGATGAAGTTCTTAGCTTTTGTTTGGTGGACGTTATTGGTCTGCTAAATCAGTAGATTTCCAAAGTTTTTTTTTTTTTATTAGCTACAGGATGTTAGTTCTTACACAGAGGAGGGCAAGGAATGCCTGTTCCAGGGGCTAAAGCTAGCCCAAAACAAGGCATTCAGCCTCTGGATGTACAACAGTCCAGTCACTGTATCACTGCACTTTTCAGTCTTTGTAGACACCATTTCTTCCCAGGAATTGTTGTTTACATCATTCCATATCCAAATCACCCTGGAAAGCTTCCTAGGAAAGTGTCATCTCAGGCACTGCCTCACCCATATGACACGAATCTGCATTTTTATAACTGTACAGATGATCTGAAAGCATGATAAATCTTGAGGATCTCCTCAACATACTTTACTGGGGAAATAAGATATAAGAAACAAATTCAAATTGTTATCTTTTTTAAAAGTTGAGATAATGATAAAGCTATGCTTTTCTTCTTTTTATCGAATATGCTTTTTGAAAAAGAGTATTACTCAGTGTGGAGCGATGACTCAGCAGTTACGAGTACATACTGCTCTTGCAGATGACCACAGTTTGGTTCCCAGCACCCATACTGGGCAGCTCAGACTACCTGTAACTTTAGTGCCACAGGTATCGGATGCCTCTGGCTTCCATAGGCTCTGCATTCACATATGTAAACACACACATACACACATACAATTAAAAAGAAAATGCATCTTCAAAGTTTAAAAAGGCATTGCTGTTGAGATGATCATTTGCATGATAAGATATATGCCAATACAAATCATGCCTAGGATTTTGCTGATGTAGTTGGAGAACAGGGTTGAAACCAGTTTGGGAATAGGTGAGGCCAGATTGGAATGTGGCACTATATCTTGAAGCAGATCAGTAAATCACCGAAATGCTGTATGACATAGCCTTAGGTTAATGGTTCTCAACTTGTGGGTCTTAACCCCTTTTGGGATTGATCGACCTTTTTCACAGGGGTCAAGTATACTACATATCAGATAGTTATATACATTATGATTCATAACAATAGGAAAATTATAGTTATAAAGTAGCAGTGAAAATGAGGAATTGTATTAAAGAGTCACAGTATTAGGAAGAACCACTACTTTAGATCTTGTCATTTCTCCATGACATCTGTATTCTAAAGCCTCAGGGATGCTTGCATTTAAGAAGCCTACCCTCCAATTTCCAGTATGTATTTGGTTACATAATACCTGTCAGAATCTTGTAAAACACCACTGTGACGAGCTCCCCAGGCAGTGAGGATCTCTGTGGACAATGCTTTCTGAGGGATTCTGGACTTTATAAGAAACTGGGAAAGAGGTGGAGTTTTAAGTTGACTTTGTCAGCCTTAAGCTTAGTTTTATGAGTGAATTGGGTGATTTTACTTAATTTTAGATAATGGCCTTCTTTGTTGTATAAGCAATTTGTAGTTTTTGGTCTCCAGCACTGTTGTGCATAACTGAGTTAATTGCACTATTGAAGCGCTGTGTGCACATTGTGTTGGGTGTAGTAATTGGCTCTAAGTGCTGTCTGAAGCCAAACTGTAGTTTTCAACTGACTTTAAAGCAGACATTGTTTGTTTACTGTCACTTGAAGTTATACAAGTCTCTCTCTACAGTTAAGGGATGCTCTTATGCATGAGAAAACTTTTTCAGAGGGACTTGTCATTGTGAATTGCTATCAGGATGGGATTATCCTGTATTTCATAGGCTCTAATAAGCCATAATTAAGAATCAAGGCATCATAATGTATAATTGAATAGAATAAAATCCTATTTGAAAGCGAGGTGCCGATTTCTGCTTTGAGTAAAGTGTATCTGTGTGATTATGTAGTGATACACATCTCTAGCATCTCTTTAATGTGTGATCCTTTATTCAATCTCAGATTCACGATGAGGGCCTCTTACTTTGATAACTCCCTGGAAGCAGTTACAAATGACTCACCATCTACAAAGTGTAGCAGTGGGTCCTGCTTTGCATAATCAGCTTGGAACTCTGACTGAGCTGTGTAGTGTTTGTTTCCTTCAGTCTCTTTCTCTTCCTCATGGGTTTGGGTTTCTCTCTACTCCTACCTAGAGCTGTTATCTGTAGTTTCCCTGCTGGCTGTAGGTATATTTTGTTGTCAGCCAGGTATGAGATGGGTTGGTTTCTTTTTTGGGAAAGAAAATGTGTCTCTAGTACTTTGAAGCAAGTGCTGGGTAGAACTGATAATGTAATGGAGCAGTGTGGGAAGAAAACACAACTTTGGAAGGCTCATATCGGCTCTAGACATTTGTGGGATCACTAACAGAAAGGGATATTTTCTTCTGAAAAGACCAGTTATGAAGCACTCCGTTTTCACTTTGTGGAGTAAGACTTGGAAACTAGTCCACCCTCAAGTTCAGTTCTTGTCTTGTGCTCTGGTGTTGGAGAGAAGGGATCTCTGGTGGTGGGGTTGAGGTTCTTTTTTTGTTTTTTTCGAGTCAAGGTTTCTTTGTAGCTTTGGAGCCTGTCCTAGAACTAGCTCTTATAGACCAGGCTGGGGATTGAGGTTCTTAATGATAAGAAGCACAGGGACCTTGCAGCATCTGGCTGATGTCCTAGGCCCACATGAAGTACTTCTCAGAAAGGGGGTAACCAAGAACACTTGATTCCTATTGTAGATGGTGCTCTGTCGTTTGTTGATCAGTGATTTTCGGATTCACGAAGCTGTACTTGTAATTAATTTTTCTTGGTTGCTTGAAGGGATTACCATTAATTGTTTTCCTTCTATATCTGTATCTGTATCTATATCCATCCATCTGATTTATTTATTATGTATATAGTGTTCTGTCTGCATGTTTGCCTGCACGCCAAAAGAGGGCATCAGATCCATTATAGATGGTTGTGAGTCATTGTGTGGTTGCTGGAAATTGAACTCAGGGCCTCTGGAAGAGCAGCCTGTGCTCTTAACCTCTGAGCCATCTCTCCAGTCCCATTAATTGTTTTCTTAGTCTTTATTATTTGTAGAAGAGAGGCCAGTGTAGGCTAACAAAGAATGCCCTTATTAGACAGGTAAGCCCCTTGTCAGCTTTCAGAAAACATGGCTCAGTTCTAGCTTATTCTGAAGGAGTCACCAAAATTTAGGTGTCTTAGCCATCTGTGGCTGTATTGCAGTTAATTCTACAGGCACATTTGTTAAGAATGTGTGTTGCTTATGCTAATTGATAACATTTGCCTTGAGAATTTAATCAACCAAGTTGAGCCTGGTGGTGTACATTCAATTTGTGGACTTGGGCAGCTAGAACAGGACATTAGGAATTCTCTGTGTCACCTGAGATACATAGAGAGATCCTGTCTCAAACCAAAGCAAACCAAACTGAAGCAAAATCACCACACCTCCCCCGCCCCCCACGCAGCTCCAAACCACCACACACGGGATAAACTAACAGCAAACAGAGAGTGAATGAAAATTAACCAACTGAAATAACATTTGCCTGTGAGTTTTGAGGCAGTGAGTAGTTTTCTGTTTAAGCAGCTATCAAAAACCACCTATGGTTGGGTGACATAAGCAATAGCACATAAGCACTCCTTTGGGTGCCGAGTCCAAGTTCAAAGCACCCTCAGGATGGCTTGTTGGCAAAGCCTCTCTTCTTGTCATATGGGTGGTCACCTCCTTGCTCTGTCCCCTTGGGGGCCTTCCCTCTGATTGTGTGGACAGGATTTCCTCCTGTCTCTTGCTTTTCTCATAAGAACACCACTTTTAGATGAAGCTCTCCTGATCTTGCTGAACCTCCTTTGTTTGCCTTTCGTCTCTAAACCTAGTCTGAGTAGAGAACTGAGATGTCATTATAAAAAGAAAAAAAAGTTTGGTGGGGGTGCACAGTTCAGTTTATAACTGAGCTAGGTCTCTTTACCATCTTGTTAAAATACCGTAAGCTTCCAGAGTGGGAGCCTGTCATCGGCAAACAGGTACCCTGGAGGCTCAGGCAGGAGTGATTGCTGTTGCATTCGCCCACGGACTGTCACGCTGTCTTGTGATAGTTACCAGTCTTGTGTCAATACTGATTGTGTGTTCCAGAGAACTGCTAGGTGGTGGTTTCAACTGGAAAGATTAGCTAAGATGGTCTGATTTACCTAGTTCTAGAACTTCTCTAAATTCTGTCTTTAGATGAGAATGAAAAAAAAATCTATCATTGGAAAGTGATATACTTGGATTATATCCATTGTTTTTCAAAATAGGGACGCCTGGCTGGGTGGTGGTGGTGTACACCTTTAATACCAGCACTGGGGTGGGGGTGGGGGAGGCAGAGGCAGGCACATCTCTGTGAGTTCAAGGCCAGAATAGTCTACAGAGCTAGTTCCAGGACAGCTAAGGCCATTGCACAGAGAAACCCTGTCTCTCCCAGCTCCCTGAAATATATATCTATCTATTATATATGGAAGCCTGAATTTAGTTTTTTTATTATGCTACTGAAGAGATGTTGATATAAAATTTGTTACTTCATTTTTAGAAGATTTTTGAGGACATCTTTCACTATGTTGTAAAATGTATTCCTTGTTTTAAATGAAAATTTGACTTTCCTAAAGGACTCTTTTTTTTTAAAAAAAAACCAAACTATTTATTATGTATACAGTATTCTCAGTATTCTATCTGCATGCATGCCTGTAGGCCAGAAGAGGGCACCAGATCTCATTACAGATGGTTGTGAGCCACTGTGTGGTTGCTGGGAACTAAACTCAGGACCTTTGGAAGGGCAGGCAGTGCTCTTAACCACTGAGCCAGCCCCCCTAAAGGAATCTTTTAGAAAGTGAGAATTAGAACTTTTTGCCTTGGCTGCTTGGAAGCTCAATTGTGATTAGGAACTCATTTACTATGAACTCTGTGGCCATGTAACCTACTTATATTTTACTTTTATATAATGATAGTCTGTATATTTTACTATATTCTTAGAGAAAACATCTCTGATTTTTTTTTGAAAGAGATGAGATATAATTAAAATGAAACCAGTGTAAATGTGGTTACTTGCTATTACCACTAAAACACTGGCTGATAAGTTACCACCACCCCTGAGTAGTGGCTCCAGTGACCACCCAGAGCAAAGCCCACAGATCTGTGTCCCGTCTGCCTCCTAACCTCCTTTCCTGTCACTGCTGCACTAGCAGTCAGTACCCACAATGATCTCCTTGCCAGAGCTTGAACAGTTTGAATTCCTTCTCCTGCATGCCCATGCATCTTCTAGAACAGTTTCCCCACAGAGGGTGTCTTTACAGAGGTGTGATTCACATCCCTCGTTTTTGTACCCTTGCTGGAAGAGGCCATTTTTGTGTCTGCTGTACCACAGCGCCTGCCTCTTGCACTTCCCTACCTACCTACTTTATGGTCTGCCCCTCCATACTGAAATCTTAGCTTCTTGAGGGAGGGCTACATTAGTTACTGCTGTGTGCCTAGCCACTTAGAACTACCTGGTAAGTAACGTTGTTTAATGAATGCTGTTGAACGAATCAGTGAATTGGGCAAGGCCAACCGGAGCTGTTGCATTCCTTCCAGGGCTTTATGAGCATGCATGATCTCCAGTGAGACCATTGCATTGCAGTCATCCCAGGCAGAGAGCTGTCCTGTATGACTTTCCACATCCTGCATCTTGCTACTGCTCATTATGTAGCTTTTTACTAAACATTTAATGTGCTAGACACTGTGAGAATCTAGAGAAAAGGTCGGATATGTTTTTGTAATAGATCTAAAGGAACTTTGGGGTGGGGAGGCTTGAGGGGATTTGGGCTAACAATGTTGGGATTCATAGATTTATTTTAGTTCTGATGCTGTGAGTCCACATTCCGTTCTGCTTTATATTTTGCATAGCACATTCCCACACTTCTTCAGTCCTTAAAACATCCTGGAGAGGTAGGTGTTCTTACTCTAGTGCCCGTTTTTCAAGGAAAAGCGCCCAGAGAGGTTGAGGCCCTAACTGGGGCTACAGAGTTTTTTTTTTAAGAATTTCTGTTTCTTTTTCTTTTTGAGACAGGGTTTCTCTGTGTGACAGTGCTGACTGTTCTGGAAACCGCTCTGTAGACCAGGTTGGCCTTGACCAGGGCCTTACTGTGTAGCTCAGGCTGACTTCAGAGTCATGTTCCTGCCTTAGTCTTTAAGTGTCTGGGATTAGAAGACAGTGCTGGCTTGCCCCACTGCAAAGCCCTATTTGAGTTTGCAGTTTTACTTTTGAAAACAACTATTTGTTGGATTTTATGAGGATACTTCTTATGATTTTGTTTTCTTGCTTTGTTTTTGAGATGGTCTCATATAATCCAGGTTGGCTACAACTTCTCTTTGTAACTGAGGTTGGCTTCAACTCCTGATCTTCCTGCTTCTACCTCATTAAGTGTTGAGATTACCATACCTAGCTCAGTTTATAAACTTGCATGTTATACATTTATTTTTTATTGTTTTATTTTTAGACCATCTCTTTCTATGTAGCCCTGGCTGTCCTGGAACTACCTTTGTAGACCAGGATGGCCTTGAACTCACAAAGATTAACCTGCATCTGCCTTCTGGGATTAAAGGCGTGCATCACTACACTTGACTAATATGTTCAGCTTTTTGTATAGATAAGTAGTATAGGGAAAGAAAAGTGAATTGTTTTTATGCACTGGTGTGGACTGAACCCAGGACCCTGCACATGCTGGGCAAGTGCTGTCCCACCAGCTCCTTCTGCAAACCCTGAATGCCTCTATGTGTCATACCATACCTGCTGAGTGTCCTAAGAAGGGTTTGGTGTATTCCTGGCAGCAGTCTGGATTTGGTTGTTTTCTTCTTATATTCTTTTTCTCTGTTTTTGACCAAAAGTTCTAGCTTCGGTAAGTGATGGGCTGTCTTGGTGAGCAACCAGATTTTCATAGGTACGCTTTTCCCTGTTTGCACTTCCATTGATCTTTTAAAACCACGGCATTGACTTTTATACTCTTGTTCTGTCTGGACTCTATTACTCTATTAAAGTCCAAAGTGAGAGCAGGATTGCTCCATAGAAGGGATTGCTGACCGTGAGTGCTTATTTTTCTTTTACAACATTTGACTGACCAACTGAAAGACTGAAGCTACTATTTAAAAGAAAAAAGAAAGAATGAATTCCATTTTCAGTCTCTGTGTCTTTATCCCATGTTTTAATGCTTGTCTGTGGGACTCATTGGGAGCTGGTGGCTTGTGAATCCACTGGCACCATCTACCATCCTTGTTCCTGCTAGAAAGATTTGGTGGACCTTTAGCCTGTTAGGTGAACACATTCCTTCCTGGGGATTAATTAGTCGTGGTTAAAGATGTAATTCATCATGTAAAATACCAGAGCTGTCTTAGTGAGAAATTCTTAGTGCTTTAGTAATGTCTCCGTTTCCAGTTTCACTGCAAACTAGTTTATCCCTTTGTGTTCCAGTGTGAGCTCCACAGCAGTTTGTAAATCATAATCAAGATTTACATGAAGTAGGGGCAAAATCTAAAATCTAAAGAGTGGTTGTGTAATTTGAATGCTTCTTGGAGTGTCAATTTTACATTATTGTCCTTTGCTTCTGCCTATTTATTTCTGGGTTTGTTTTTTTTTTTTTTTACCTTTTTGTCATGTCCAGCAGCATTTCTTAAAAAGAAAAGAACTGGGTGGTGGTGACACACACCTTTAATTCCAGCACTTAGGGGACAGAGGCAGGCAAATCTCTGCATTTATGGCCAGCCTGCTCTACAGAGCAAGTTAGCCAGATAAATCTTTTCCTGAAAAAAAAAAACAAAACAAACCAAAACAACCAGTGGTGGCTCCTGCCTTTAATCCTAGCACCCAGGTGGCAGAGACAAGCAGATCCCTGTGAGTTCTAGGGCACTCTGTGGAGAATGAGTTCTAGGATAGCCAGAGATGCACAAGGGAAACACTGTTTCGAACCCTCTCTCCTCCTTGCCCCTTCTCCTCCTGCCCCCTTCAAAGAGAAACCTGTAGGGCCTCATGTTCATCTTTTCATCTTTTTCTTACATTAAAGGTGTGTGTCATCACTACCCAGTGTGCTCTCTCTCTCTCTCTCTCTCTCTCTCTCTCTCTCTCTCTCTCTC
>LOJH01026980.1:7480-25690 GCA_001685095.1 Ellobius talpinus
TCCTCTGTTGAGAGTTCTCTGTTTAGGTCTGTACCCCATTTTTTATTGGATTATCTGTTCTTTTGGTGACCAATTTCTTGAGTTCTTCGTATATTTTAGAAATCAGACCTTTATGTTTAAAATTTTCTATGCTTACACCTACTATGTATAAAGTGGGAGACTATAACATATACAAAAGGAGAAAACATTTGGAACTGGCATTCTCTGAGCATAAAAATAAATTTCATTTTACATAGTGAGATGAAGTAGAGCTCAGATTAGACTACAATTTTTTCTTACATTTAACTTCTCAGGCTTTCTATTGCTTCATAAATCTGTATTTTTAAACATTACTTCTACCCATTTGATACATCAGATTGGAAGTAAGCTCATCCATCCATCAGGACAGCATACATGCATTTAAAGAATGAAACACTGGAAGTAAAGTGCAAATAAGTAGATAAGGCTTGTTATATCACCAGTCTTACATCAAAACAGCTTCAGAATGAAAACAGTTCATAATAATTCTGCTTTCTAATCTGTGGGAAATTTTCATTTGCTGTTCTTGCTATGAATATGGATTTTTCCATCTGACTATGGCATTACAGCTGGAATAAACAGATTCTCTGTGCAGATGAACATCTGTAATTCATTTCTGGAACTAGCCATAACATACTATCAAATTTGACTCAACCTGAACTGGCAGTCACTCACCTGGTAAACTGAATTTAAAATGGTGTGATATATATAAATCTGATGGTTCACTTATGTTGCTAATCCTGGCTTTATTTCTCACCACTAATAATACTGAGAAAGTAGATGGAAATAGACTTACAGACTTACAGATTCAGTCTGAAGAGAATATATACAGACATTTTTCTGAGTCTCCTTAGGCATTTAAAAACCAAGCATCATTAAAAAAATAAAATAACCAACTAAACAGTTTTGTCTATTCTGATACTCAGTATAAAAAAAGTATAGTATAAAAAAGGCTAATTGTTGGTCATTTACCCCTTTTCCTTGAACAATACAGAAAAGAAGTTATTTCAGTGCCTGATAAACCTTGAAGTCTTTTTTATTTATTTTTTTATTTTTTGGAAATTAAATTTGTTCTTTGACAATTTCATGTAGGTTTACAATTTATTCTAATTGCATATTATTCTCAAAATCTGAAGGTCAATTCTACGCATAAATAAAACTATTGTAAAATGTACTCATGTATAAATGACAAATATGCAGTATCTAAAAACTGATGTTAATTTGTAATGTGCTTTTTATGCAACTAGACAAATGCAATAATTATATACATCAGAATAATAATTTAAAAAGTGTGTGACAATATTAATTGACAATTTTTCATATTCTGATTAAGTTTAGGTTATATCTCACCATTTTTCTGGTTTTGATTAACAAGGTATGCAGCAAACAGTCAAGGATAATATCTATTTGCATATAAATTATAAGAAAATTTTATGATTTTTTTTGCCTGTGAATGAATAGGTGGAGATAAAGAGTTAGTTGTGATAACTACATAACTATGAACTTAAACATAAATCTCCAGTGGAGCTTCTGATACTCAAATGTTCATTAAGCTTCTGAAACACTGAGAAGTCTTCATGCACTACCTTCTAGGTCAGAAGATGCAATCTTGGATCACAAGTGGATGCAACTCATCAGTTTGTCCCCTGATTCTAAATAAAGGGACAACTACTGGCTGCATGAGCTGTATGTATATCCTAAATTGTTAGAACTATTTTTGTGTTCTTCAGGTTGTGTTCTTCAGCTTGTCACTCAAGGAAATTGAATATACTGTAGCATATTCATTTTGTTTAATTTTAATACAGTGCAGGAAAGCAACGCTATTATTCCAAGCTCTAATACTACATCAAAAGTATAAGCAAGCACTAGTGTTACTTATGGAGGGAGAGAATTTACCTTGAATATATTTGTTAATGATGATATTTGTTATTTTCTGTAATAATTTCTACCTTAACAAAGAAAGAGCTAAGGGCAGATAAATTCTTCATTTATTCTACCCTTAAAAAAAGATTTACTTGGGGTTTGAATGATTTTAGTTGATTTCATTTTGTCATGCCATAGGACTAGGATGCTGGCTGTTAGATAGAATCTCATAGACTTGACAGGATTATTCTACACATTAAATCTCAATATACAAAAAAAATTCTCCCAAATACCACCCCTAGATAAAGACTATGGGCTAACAATGACTGCCAAGAGAAGAATCAAAACCTCTCTGATACATCATCCAATTCCAGATTTTCACAGCTGAATATGTAAACTTATGATCAACACTAACAGACTCAATAGGTTAGACATCGACATAGACACGCACACACACCATATACTGTACATAATAATAATAACTAAAACGGGTCATGAATTTGCAGATTTGAAGAGTATGAGAGTTGACAGGAGAATGTGGAGGGCAATGTGCCAGGATAAAATAAAACACTCATGTATAAAATTCTAAAAATATAAACAAATAAATAGACCCTAAAATAGATAATAAATATAACCCAAATAGACTGTGCACTTACTGTTTTCCTATACTTGGAAAGAACAATTACTAATGGAACATTGTGAAAAATACAGATTATTTTTAGGATATATCCAAAATGTCTAAAAGAACCAGTAACCAAAAGATTATAATATTACATATAAATAGAAAATGTGTGAAGATGCTGACACATCAGTTTATCTCTGGTTCTTAGATGCACTCACATTGCTTCCAATATGGGAAGTGCATACAGTTCCACACACCCGCGTGATGCCATATACATCCACAGAGGTCATTGTTTTGCAGCATGACACCAATATTCATATTGACATCTCCAGCAATCAAAAGTAGTAAAGAACAGAGACAAAAGCTCTACTATTGTTTTTTGATTTATTTATTTTCTCTTTAGTGTGTTTTTTGAGTTCTCTGGAGTAAATAGAGTCTAGCTGTCTAATGAAGTTAGAGGTTTGAAAGGTTCCTGTTTTGAAGCTAGGAATAACACAATGCACACAGAATTCGAGCTTGATAATCAAGAAACAGAACTGTAGAGATGTGCTAAAGGGATACAAGCCAGGATATTTGAATATTAAAATTAAATATTCATTGATTTTTTTGAAGTTAAAATCAGACTATATTTCTTTACAACACATTCTCAGTGTGATGTTATAAAAGTTAAAAAAAAGTCAAATAATAGACCATTCTCTATAAATACTGGTACATATCCCACACTTATGTACAATATAGTGAGCTTGAAGATTTCTAACAGTAAACCACATACGAAACATTCACAGGTGTGAAGGCCAGAAGCAAACAATGGTTATTGAATTCTGCCAGTACAATAAGTGACAGTTCTTGAGACATTTAATCAAGCTCTCTTGGACTATATCCTGATGATATTTATACATTAGTTCTATCCTGTGGGAACAAAATTTGTGAGCATGGGAACCATCAAGTGCTTCTTATGTTGTGCTCCGAGAAATAATTTATTATGTTGTAATGTTGCCCCTGATAGTTAGACTCAATGAGGTGCCCTGGTACTTGAAATATGTTAATAAAAACATATACTTCCATTTATCTTATTCATAAACATTACTTAATATGTTCATTCTCATAAATGAAATATTTAAGATTAAATCAACAGGAATCAACTTATTTGTCAAATATTTGAAATAAAGATTTGTGTTAAAATGTTTGTTTACAGAATACAGGATAGGAAAAAGAACATGAAAAATTCCATAATGGAAGTTAGTACCTAAAAGGGTTTCTTTGCTTTTACTGGAGCTTGGAAGACTTGGTGTATAGAGCCTTATATTTTGTTCTCAGATTGGTTCAATTGTTTTATCAGATTATGGAAATGAGTTCCTTCATTACCCGCTAAGAAAATGGTCTTAGTCACTCTTCTATTACACTGAAGAGACACCATCACAAGGCAACTGTTGTAAAGGAAAGCATTTAATTGGGGGGCTTGCTTACAGTTTCAGAGAATCACTTTATTATCATGGATCAGAGCATGGCAGCATGCAGTCAGGCACTGTCCTATAGCTAAGAAATGTATGTCCAGATCTTTTGGTATCTAGCGAGAGACTGGACTGGCTTAAGATTTAGAAACTTCAAAGCCCACCATCAGTGAATCACTTCCTTCAACAAGACCACACCTTCAAATTCTTTCAAACTGTTCCACTCCTTGTTGACTAAGCATTCAAATATATGAGATCGTAGGGGCTATTCTCATTCAAACATCCACAGAAGACTGTCCAAGGTCTTTCCTGTTAGGTGACTATATACCTCTAGTCATATGCTTTGTGGTACATTATGTCTACTGGCAAAGAGCAAGGGAGTATATTGCAAACTACCAACAGTAATTAGAGCTAATACAAAGGAATATAGGATTTAAATAGAATTTTATAATATAAACAGCAAAAAAGAAAACCAAAAAAAGCATTTCTTCTGTCAGAAAACATGCCACTCTGAAGGAACATTTTATCAGATAAATTTTTACTAAAATTATCTAAAAAAATTTTAAGTAAATTTTTTACTTAAAGCTAAATCTTTAAGCGGCCTATTAGAGTTCTTGAGTTTCTTTTCTGTTTGTCTAATATTTTCTATAAAGAGCTTTTGTGTTGATCCCAAAGTACAGCAACATTTTATAAGTGTCAAGTTAATTTTCTTTAAAATATTTGGAAGTAATTTTTTCCTGGGGAACACTATATTTTATTATTAAAACTTTCAGTACTAATGGTCTCAAGTTGTTCTCTGTCTCATGCCGTATAGAAATGCCATTCTTCATTTATGCAGCTGACATGATGACCCACTACCAGTAGGATATGGCATCAATTAATGGCACATAATTGAGAAATAACAGATTAGGGTGAGGGGTGCAATCTGTTAGTGCAGAACAGACTTTTCACTTTCAAAAGTATACAGGCCTCAATAGAAATTGAATGTGTGACCTTGGCTTTATTCCCACCAGGATCTTAATTGAGGTAACCAACTTTGTCACACAGTGCCATCTAAATAACTAATATTCTTGTCTTTGTCACCTCATGATACCTATTAATATTATAAATCTCTATGTTCCATTATTTAAATAACACTTTTACTGGATAGTATTTCTGATCATAATTTTTAACATTTTACGTTACAAATTTATTATTATCCTACTCTTAAATAGTTTGAAATTCTAATTATTAAATGTAATTAAGAAATTATCAGTTCAAGAAACAGCCACTGGCTTATTTAAAAAACAGTCACTGTAAATGATTCCAAATTCTATTTCATAAATGGTTACACACAAAATTTTCTTGTTATTTTAATAATAGCAATCAGGAAATTTGCCATTCTGTGCTTTTCAGTGACATTTGTGAATAAGCAGATCAGAAAGACATAGGTCCCTCCTAATCTCCCACATATAGGTCCCAGCTAATCTTCCACATGGCCCTGATAGCCCTGGAATGTATTATTTTCTCATTATTCAGGATGATCAAAAAAAAGGAGGAAGCAGTATTTCATCACTTAAACTGATGGAGGAGAAGGAATGAGACATCAGGAAAGGAATCTTCGCAAGAAATCCTTGCAGAGAAAGCTCTCTAAGTGCCATCCTCTCTTTTTCCTGACAGACACACTGTAGTTTTGGGCACCATGCTAATCACCTCCCAAGATGGAGGATTGAAGCTTTTTTTTTCACCTGGGTATGACATGAATCAACTATTATTTTCCTCAAGGGTGGGGGATGGATTAAAGCTCAAGGGAGTCAATTAAAACTCTAAATGCTTCTGAGAGAAGAACTGTAAGTATCCAGCACAGAAGTGGATTTTCTAATTCCAAAGTATATCAGCTGCCATTCTACAATCTTCTGAAAACAGCTAACTATTAAATAAAATATTAGCAGCTGAGTGTCAGAAAAGTAAAAACATCTTTCATCATGTTGAATGACTTTGTGATTTTATGCTTTAGAGGTAATAAGATGCCAAAACCCTTAAATAAATAAAAACTAAATTTTTGTTCTTATTTACAGCACACTTTTATACATTCTCACCATTGTACATAGCAGAGACCCACTATCATGTCTGGGAAGATCTCATCAGTGACAATGAGTTCTCCCACTACTCAGTATTTCTCTAAGTAGATATTCCTCCTAATATGCTATAAATATTCATGTATTCAGAGGTCTACTTATCCATTCGATCTACTGTCTATATAACTATCTGTCTCTCTATCTACCTATCTGTCTATCTATCCATCATCTTTTCTATCATTCATTTTCCCATCTATTTTTCTTGAGGTTTTAAAGACAACTTCAGTAGAGTTCTCTATTGCAAATTATTAGTAGTCCTTTTCCCTCTGGTAATTGGAACTCTCTAGAATTGCTGTATAATTTCAGTCTAAAAAGCTTTTCTATAAGTAATCTTGCTTTTGGCTTCCAAATTTAAGATGTGGGATTCTTTTTGTAAGTCCCACATGGTCAATGGCTTAAGTTTTATACCCACAGAATTAATCATGTGGTCTGATATTTAATATTTGAAAACAAGGCTTGTATTATACCATCCTTTCTTTTCTCAGTAGCTTTTGTTGTCTCAAATGTCTTTCACATTTTTTGACATCAGTAACCTTTAATTCTTCATTAATATCTCAAAAATTAAGACATTTTGAAAAGATTTAACTTCATTTGCACTCTGTTCTATTTTCTGCAGCAGTATGATATAAGGCAATATTTTATTTTATTTTACTATTTTCTTCTGCTTACTAAATATGAAGTCAGTATAAATGTATATTTTCTATTTTTTCTCTCTAACATATTGATTCTAGAGTATTTTCTGACCTGGAAAAGCCATCTAGGTGTTTGTAAAATGAAATACTACTATGAATGCCTTCAGTTCCATGATTCAATTAGATGTGATTGAACTTTTGTCATTTACCTGAATTTTTGCATAATGGCATGTTCTAAATAGCCCTTTCTCTTTCTTGCCCAACTCACTAATTGTTTTAACACAATAAAATGCATGGTAATGCAACTTTCTTATTCCATCCAATTCTAGTTTTAACACGTTAGCAGACATTTTCTTATTCATGTATTCATATTGACCAATTTATTATAGGAAACTATCCATATAGAATATGTAAAACACATTCAACAGAAAGTATATACCATGTATCAAACAACTTTAGCATCTGAAGCTCAGAGATTATTACTGAAGGGAGTGGGTGCTGAAAGATGGAAAAAGCCAGTGGATCAAGGAGTGTGCTGGGAGACTGTTTCCTAATAATGTCAGACACTACGCCTTTAAAACATCAGTAACATGACTATCTAAACGTGATCTTAGCATGGTCTACAGAATAGATATGCTAATGTAGACAGAGAACAGCCATAAGACCTTAACACTACAAAAATCTACAGAAAACTAAGGAATGCTGAGGGGGTAAGAAATAGCCTTCCCTAGGAAAGAGACTCACAATTCAATATGAATGATCATGTATGAATACTTGTGTATATAAAACCTTAGGGTATGGGACAGAATGTAGATATGAAATTATTGTGGTGATTGTTCTTTAGTAGGTAGATCTGTTCCATTGATAAGGATCTAATTCTAGAGAAATACTGTGATATCTCACAGAATGACCAGCAATGTAGACACTTTAATAGGGACACTTTCCGAATTTCTATGAACAGTTGCAACATAAAAATTGAACTCAAATTTTTGCATGTTCCATTCTAAATGAAGGAAGACACAGAAGGGAAAGTGATGACCTCAGAGACCTTCGTGTTACGTTCCATTCAAAGTAGAGACATATGCTGAAGAGAATATGAAGATTTCTTTGATGGAAAATAACCGAGAATAAATCAGATAAATATTGCCATTGTTTTAAAGTCATGTAACTTCAGACAAAATGTTCAAATATACGAAAAGGGCAAATATTTCATATTTACCCAATGAACACCAGACCAGTTTGTCTCAGTATGTAAGACTGCATGTGCACTCACTCAAAGAGAAATCTTGCCAAAGGCATGATGTTTGGCTGGTTGGTCTTGGTATCCACTGTGTACAGCATAGCATTGTACAAATATCCATCCTGTTCTAAATAGAAACTTTCATCATATGTTACCTCTTAGAAATGTCAGGTTTATTTCCTTTTAGTTTACCTTTTGGTGTCTTTTTAAAAGCATTTCTTGGTTTTGGAAACTTACCAGTTTTACTAGAATCAAAACAAAAACTTGAAGTAAGACATCTAATATAAAATTCTGTCACCTTATCAACTTAAATGTTGAATAGTTCATTTTTTCAAACTTCCTTTCTTGTAAACATAGAAGGGGAATTAGTTGCTTCTGTTCACCCATATTTATATTGCTACTTTGAAGAGTTGTTCACTAATATTACAAAACCCTTCTTGAAATGTAAACTTGTTCTTAAAGTTCTAAGACAATGAAACATTTTATAGGAAAAAAAACCTTAAAAACAAAAATAGCTGAAAAGCTAGAGATTCTACTTCCATTTACTTGTGTGTAAACTGACTACAACAGTCAGTACTTTGACTTGGTTATTTTACAACATTGACACATAAATGAAAAGCACTGGAACTCCTAGCAAGAGCATATTTGACAAGCTCTAGCACAATTGTTTGCAAAATTTTAATTGAAATCTTCACTTCCATTTATCTTTGTTAGCACAGCGTCAGAAATCAGTGGTTTGGAATTTTTGTATAATTTAACTCTAAGGGAATTAAGTGTGCAGGTGTTCAGAGAATAGCCTATTTTTCTAAGTAAATAAAATCAGTTGAGAGAAAATATTATTTTTATTACCATATGAAAGAATGTTCAATTGATCTAACTCATTTCTGAAAGAATAAACACAAGCATACTGCAAAGAAGGAGGTGATAAATCAAGAAACAAAAATGCAATGAGTTAAAGCAATGTCAGGATGTTGAATTAGCAAACATGATAAAATTACTGAAACAAGAGCATTGAATGGTTTCTCCGATCCTGTATTTCTTAAGGTTGCGAAATTAAGCTAGGATATAGGCATCTCCTCTTTGTAATGCACCATGAAAACAATAACTAATATGCACGTTCATAATATAGAATAACTAAAAACTTGATTAATTTTATAGAATTTTCCATGCTCCTTTCTTTTATGTATTCTCAACTGTGCCTCACAAGAAGCTTCCTGGACAAATGAATTTCAAGTGCATTGTGCAATGTCTATCCAGGAGGAAATTAAGTGTGGTCCATTTTGAAGTCTAAAAGCTCCGATGGAGTTTTCCCTTTAGGCAACATAAAGGTTTTATGCACCATTTCAGGCTTTCTTATTCTTCTTTTGCTCTTTGTGGTTTACTGATCTTCACCTTCTATGTAATAATCCTTCATGTAATTGAAAGCCACTTGGTTCCACAGCCTATTATGCAACTTAAATAATATTAGTTCTCTTAACCTTTCATTTGTGCATTTATTTTCCAACCTATAAATCATGTTTTTGTTTGTCCCTAAACCTTCTTCAACTTTCCCAAGGTATTTTTAACTTAGCACATTAACGTCTGCACACACTGTGAGATGATGCGAAAATTAAATGCCTTTTCCCGCACATTGTTCTGCAGTATCAGCATCTGAGGAGTTGAACTATTAATTGTTCTAAATGTGACTCTTAGAATATTATAAAGGGCATCATTGTCTTCCTCCAACAAATACATCTTCTCCGCTATTGAGATCTTAACATTTTCTTCCATGTTCATACTGTCTGAATACTTTTTTTCCTTAATTTGCTCAATACTTCTACTTTTGAAAACAATTCCACATTTCATTAGAAGAACAGGAAGCCATTCTGCCCATCTTATCTAGCTATTTATTTTCTTCAAATTATGAGTGTTTGGGAATATTGAGCAAATCTTCAATTTTATGATAAAAGACATAATGGAATCAGATAAACCATTTATTGTTTTGTTTCCTCTCTTTATGTGGAGACTTTTTATATCTTAAATTTCACATGTGACTCATTTATTAAAGAATGAAATTGAAAACATGGGCTTGTGTTCCTTGAAAGTCTTCAAGTACCAAAATGTGCTTTGCTCTCACATTTCACAATGTTATTTTCCTAAATGTTTCACAGTTGCCTTTAGAGCATATTTATTAACAGAAATCTATCTGATCTTTTTTGCATTTGTCTTTTCAATTTAACTGTATTTATTAAGAGCACATATAACTGTTTCATTTCATTTCCATATTCCTTCCTCTAGTTTTGCAAATCTTCTTTTAATTTGGCTCACTTTCATTCTTAGTCTGATTTTTATTTATAATAAGACATATGCACTAAACCAGTATATAGCAAATGTTTTTTCTACCAAAATTTTAAATCTTAATTTGTTTATGTATTTTACTTTTTGTATTTTTATCATTATTTTTCATTATTTAAGATAGTTTTCAAATTCAAATATATTTTGATCATATTCATTCTCTCCCCATCTCACTCTATATCCTCCCTACCCATTTGAACTCCAAGTTCCTTCTCGAAACTAGCCCAATACAAAACCAAACTTCCCAAGAACTAAGAAAAAAAATAAAAGTACAACAGAAAGAAATAAAAACAAATAACACCAAACTATAAACAAATAAAAACATACAGGAAAATAAAAACCAACAAAAAAATCCAAAACTGTGGAGTTCAAATATATGTTGGTTAATTGCTCTTTAATATGAGGCCTTTACTGGAATAATTGATATACACAGTGTCACTCTATTAGAGAAAACTAATTATCCCTCTCCCAGTAAGTATAAGTGACAGTTCATTGTGAATCCTTAATCTAGTGGCTAGGTTTTTGTCCATTCTTCCATTCATTGGTTTTTAAAAATATAAAAAAATAAGACATTATAAAATAACACAAAAATATCACATTGAATTTGGGCAAGAAAACAGAAGGAATAAAACTTTAGAAATACAAAAGATAAGAAACCAACTTGGTTGCTTACCTAGGATCCCATAAAACCACTAAACTGGAAATCATAATATATGCACACAGAACCTAGTGCAGACCCATGCAGGCCATGTGCATGCTGCTTCAGTCTATAAGTTCATAGGAGCTTTGTTCATGTTAACTTAGAAGGTGTTGTTTAGTTGATGTCCTCCATCCATTCTATCTCTTAACTCTTTCGGCCTCCTCTTCCACTGGGTTCCTTGAGCTCTGAGGGGAAATATTTGATGTATTAATCCCATCTAGTATTGAGTGTTCCAAAGTCTCACACTCTATGTAATACATGGCTTTGAGTATCTATATTTCTTCCCACTTGCTACAGTAGGAAGTCTCTTTGCAGAAAGCTGAACAAGAATCTAATCTATGAGTATAGCAGAATATCACTAAGAATCATCGTATCACTGAATTTTTCAAGTCAGTAGCATTAGGTTTTACCTTAGATACCTGGGCTAATTAGTCTAAGTTCCTTGATCATTCAAAAAATGTCAAGTATAGATTCCATCTTGTAGAATGATTCTCATGTCAAAGCAGCTATTGTTTCGCTACTCCCACAAGCTTTGAGCCTCTATCACCCAAGCACATCTTATAAGTAAGACACCATTGTAGATAAAGAGGTTGTGGCTGTCTTAGTGTTTGCGTTTATCTTTTGAGAGCATGTAGAGTGCATTCCAGTACCCAAAATACTGGGACTTAGGGGTGAAAGTTCTAGGTAGGCATTGACTCTTTATCTTCATTTTTAATGTGTTGAGTATGCGCTTTCTCCAGGAATGAGAGCTTGCTGTCAGTTTGTGGAGAGCAATCTACATTCTTGACTGCTGTATGAGTTGTCTGTGGATTACTATGGCATCCGTTGGGCAACAACTAGATTAATTATAACCCAATTTCAGAAATAAAACTTAACTTGGTAAGCAGAGATGTCCATTTAAGACTTTCTCTCCCTATTGTTTGTTCATTTCATTTAGCTTACCTTTATATATACATATGCTTTAATAGTTCTTCCGTGTTAGATTTTCATTCTACCCTGAAATGACCCTTAAATTTAGCTGTCTCTCCCTGTATTTCCTCCCACAACCCCATCTCCTTTCTCCAGCTTACTTGATTTGCCATTAGAGCCCTAACCCCATTTGTCCATACCTCTCTATTCTACTTCCCTTTCTTATTGATATCTATCTGCTGCCGTTTGTTCCTTACTTCACAGCAAACTTTACAATGTCATTTTTAATAGCTAATTAATGCTCGATTGTGTAGATATACCACATTTTCTTTATTAATTCTTCCATTTGGGGATATTTACAATGTTTACAATTTCTGGCAATTATTTATAGAACAGCATGAGGTTGATTGAGCAAGTTTCCTCGTGGTAAGGTGAAGCATGCCGAAGAGTGGTATAGTTGGTTCATGAGGTAGTTTGATTTTCATCTTCCAGAGACACTGCTACATTGAATTCTGCAGTGACTATACAAGTATTCACTCCCACAAGCAATGGAGGAGTGTCTTTTTTTTTATTCCAGGTCTTTGTCAGCATGAGGTATCACTTGTTTTGTTGATCTTAGCCATTATGACAGTTGTAAGATGGAATGCAAAGTAGTTTTGACTTACATTTTCTGAACATTTCTTTCAGTGTTTCTCAGCCATTTGAGTTTCCTCTATCTAGGATTCTCTGCTTAGTTCTGAACCCCATTTTAACTGAGTTATTTGTTTTCTAGATATCTATTGTTTTGAGTTCTTTATATATTTTGAATATTAGCCACCAATCACATATATAACTGGTAAAAAATCTTTTCTGTTAACTGCCATTTTATCAGAATGACACTGTCCTTTGCTGTGCAGAAACTTCTCTGCTTCATGAGGTCTCCTTAATTAATTTTTGAACCTAAGCCTGTGTTAATGGTGTTCTGTTTAAAAGTCTTTCAATGTGTCAGTGAGTTCAAGGCTATTCCCTACTTTCGCTTCTACCAGACTCAGTATACCTAGTTTTCTGTTGCACTCTTTGATCCATTTGGATCAATTTTTGTTCAGGGTGGTAAGAATGGATCAATTTGGATTATTCTACATACAATCATCTAATTTTACTTGACCAGCATGAAGATGCTGTCTTTTTAACCAATGTGAGTTTCTGGTTTCTTCTGTGGGAATTCCTTCAGTCAATAGCCTGTAATATACCAGCTTCCTTGGCCATGGCCTCTTATACTATAAATGCAGACATAAAATTTGAGCAGTCTCCTCTCTCTCTCTCTCTCTCTCTCTCTCTCTCTCCTGATGGATTCAGTTCCAGTTCCCCACTCATGAAAAGTACTGCAATCTGTGAGGCTACGCCTAAATAAAGAACCCTTTATTATACTCAATTCTGAGCTAGTATGTGACTACTCTATTGTGTCCATATACAGGTTTCTTTACCAAAAATCAGTAGTCTAGAGGTGTGTGTGTTTGTTTTCTATAGCTTTATAATATAACTAAAAATTAGAAAATGGTGCTGGTGACACCTCCAGCTATTCTTTTACTATTCAGGAGTGTTTTAGCTATCCTGTTTCTTGGTTGTTTTGTGTGTGTGTGTGTGTATGTATTGATAGGGTTTTCTGTTCTGCCTGGTCCCATAGCCATTAAGTCCCAAAGAAGCACACAGAAGCCTGATTGGCCTAGGATGTCAGGCTTCTTATTAACTAACACTTACATCTTGCATTAACCCATAATTCTTGCCTGTATTAGCCACGTGGCTTGTTACCATTATCAGTGAGGCATTATCATTATCATCTGTGTGATGACTGCCTACTGAACCTTTCCTTTTCCCAGAATTCTCCTAGTATGGTTGCCCCTCCTATACTTCCTGCCTGGCTACTGGCCCATCAGCATTTTATTAATCTAATACATGTGCCAAATTTACAGGGTATAAGACCATTGTTCTGAATGGATTCTTTAAGAAGGCTTCCTGGCTTGTGGTAGTTGCACAAACAGCTCTGGCTGTTTCAGAAGGCTGAGCATTTGAATGGGATCTGTGAGCAGTGTGTTACAAATTTCTTACTTGTGACACAAACCTGTTTTGACCCTGGATCTGGGGTGAAGAGAATAGCTCTCAGTGGCAGTGAATATGCCTCTGCCATGTTGGACTGGGTGGAACAAGCATGCAGGACTGCAGATTTAGTCCTATCCATGCCCACTTAGCATTTAAAAGGATAAAATGCTCCTGATCTCAAAATAATTACAGATATACATGCAATAAAGATGAATCCAAATAAAAAATACCTCAAAATGGGTCATGGTGTTGGATAAATGTATTTCATCTTAGGAGAGAAAATAGTTATAAAAAAGTGAGTAATTTACTAAAAACAAGGAAAGAGTCAGAATCCAGGCAGTCACAGATAAAAGGAGTAAAGAAAAATAAGCCACGTAAAGATGCAATATACAGGAAGTGTCTGGATTATGTATATTATTGTGTTTCCTTTGAATTTTTGACTGTGAAGGAGCTAAATATGAAGAGATATTTCATTGTATGGGCTGCTAAACTAAAACAACATATGTCTTTTAAAGGTATCTTGACTTCCAAATTTGGGTCTAAGGATTTGTTGCTTTGGAAAAGAGGTTGCTCTTTGTTTCCACAGAGGATGAGAACCTGTGGATTCCTCTCAAACTAATGTGGTTTTATGGAGCAAGAGGCCCTAAAAGATTGCTGTGAACAATGAGTACTGAAAATTCACCTATGTTTAATTTCCAGCTAGATAATATACCCCTTACCCCAAACGGTAGGAGTAAAACAAAAGACTGCATTAACATACCAGTTAAAAACCACAGGCTACATTCATCATGCTCATGGCCTAGACTCTCATCCTGGACCAAACATTCTGTAGGCAAACCACTCCCTGGGTGGAATCCCACGTTATTTACATAAAGGGAACTGGAAATTAGTTGGATTCTTAGACTTTTGTTTTAGGTAGGAACCAACTACTTCCTATTATAGGAGCCCAAGTGCTGGCAACTAGACACACCTGTTGACAATAACCTTGAGAGGGCAGAACTCTCTGACTTACAACTAGGTGGGACCTCTGTTTGAGGTAGAAGTACAATAAGCTTGAATGAACAAGAAACAAGTCCCAAAACTATGACCTTTGGCCTCTTTGGGTCTCCACAATTCTTCCATTTTTTATTAATTTAATAAAGTTTGTGCGTCTGCAACAAAACAGATGATTGCTTCTGCCTTGGGATGAACACTTATCCATTGTCCAGTTTCACCCTTCTTTGGAACATGCATTCTAATTCATGTAAGCCCTTGTATTAGGCGCCTGTGGGTAGAAAGGATCAAAACCCATCCTTGACTGCAGACCCCTGTAAACAAAGGGTTAATGGAGAAAGTATTGGGCTCTTTGTCTTCAAGCCAAGTTTCTGTCAAGAGAGTTCATTAGCAATTAGTTAATGGTAAGCAAGCAGATAATACTTTGTGCTATGCATACTTCAATGGCTAATATATCTCCTTATGAAAGATATGTAGGATCACTAGGTTTGGGAATACCCACTTGTGAGAATTGGTCTAGAGTATTCAGCTGTATCAAACTCTATAAATTTGTCTTATCAAACAAATTCAAGAATTCATTGCTAGTGTCAAGCTTTTCTTAGACAAGTTCTAACAATTTTCTAACCATTATCATCTTAGAATAAACTAAAGCACTAACAGGTCCATACCATAACATAATTGAACAGGTCAATACCATTCCACTACTTAACAAATCACGATTCTCTTAAATTTATTCTAACCAAAACACAAGAAAAGATTTTTGCAAAGGGTAAGAGTCCAATTGCAATGCTGCTTTCAAGCAACTGTCCCAGTCTCTGAGAGGCAGAACAAACCCTCCTCTTATCTGAAGAGGGCTTCCAGCCCTTTTTCCCTGGTGGGGAAATTGAGATCTCAGTTCTCAGGTTCTCTTAACATTTCAATAGCAGAGTGAATACCTCATTGGCAATCTGAGTTCTGTGTTTCTAGTCTGGCTCCAAAGTAAACAATATTCAGACTGCAACAAGTTATAATTATAGCAACCCTCACAGTAGGGTCTCAATGGCTGTGTGGATCCTGAATGTCTAGAAGCAGCCCAGCATCCTGAAGTGCAGAATGGTGTTCCACTGTGTAGAATAGTGGCAGCAAGTCCTATGGATCAGGCACTCCTCTCCATGGAGTCAGGAAAGGCAGGACCATGAACTTTCACTTTCACTCCTCCATGGGGATATTAGCAACCACAATGTCATTGAATCTGTTGTTCTTCTGTTGGACACATCAAACCATGTGTTCTGGATTCCATCTTGATCTTCGTTCTGTGAAAAAACACAGACATAACCTCAGCCCCAAATTAATACAGGGTCGAGACCTTCCCATTGTCCAGTTCAAGGATATTTCCACCTTGATTTAGCACTTTTGTGCCATTATGCCATAATCTTTCTGCAGCTGATCGCTCATTGTCATCCATATTGGAGAAGTTTAGTGCAAACAGTGCATAATTTAAGTCATTATGTGGCATTTAAGGATATAATTCTCCTATTTTTATCTTTTGTAGTTGTGTTTTCAAGGAGTTATGAGCACACTCCACAATTCCTTGTCCTTGAGGATTATAAGGAATACTGTTCTTATGTTTGATATTTCATTGGGCACAAAATTACTGAATGCTTTATTAACATATCTGGATATATTATCTGACTTTATTATTTTTGGAGTTCCCATACATAAGAAGCATAGCAAGCAATGATTAACATGCTTGGTGTCCTCCCCAGTTTGTGCAGTAGCCATCAGGAATCCTGAATATGTATTGATTGTCACATGCATATACCTTGGTATTCCAAACTCTGAGATATGCGTAACATTTATTTGCCATATGTGATTTAGAAGGAGTCTTTGGGGATTTACTGCCAAATGAGTTACAGGTAAGTATCGTGGGCACATCTCACATTGCTTAGCAATTTGGTGGACAGCTTCCCTTGTTAATTTAAATTGCTTTTGTAAACTTACTATTTTGATGGTATAAAGCATGCAACTGCTGAGCAAGCTCAACCTGTGAAGTGTGACTATTTTTGTAGGTTTATCAGTTAAAGCATTATCTTCAGCTAATGAATCAGGAAAAAATGAATATGCTCTGATATGTCTCACAAAATATGGCAAATTTCTTTGTTGTATGGTCTCTTGAATCTGCTGGAATAACATCTTAACTTGCCTATTTCTAGTCTTGATATAGAAGACAGTCTCTAGGACCTGAAGAGCATTAAAAATATATTGGCTGTCAGTATATAGATTTAAGGATTCATTTGCAAGGTGTTGAAACTCTATAGCTACAGATCATTGCTCAACTATCTGAGCTGAGGTTGGTTATGTCTAAACATGTCCTTTATTATTAACTACATATGCAGACCTACCATTAGGAGAACCATCTGTGAAAATTAACAGAGCATCCTTTAAAGGATCTTTTGCTACCATTTTAGAGAAAATGAAGGGATGCAGTTGTGTAAACTGCAGCAATGGGTCAGCTGGAAAAAGATTATTAATCTCTCTTGGAATTGAGCAAACCCAATTGCCCAAGAATCACTATTTTGGAATAACTATTCAATTTTTTGCTTAATATAAGGGATATTGATCATAGCTGGTTCCTTGCCAAAATATCTCCTAGATTCTATCCTTCTCTTTTGTGCTAAGCAAGCTACTGCTTCAAAATAAGGGTTTAATACCTTAGCTTGTGATACAGGAAGGTACACCCTTAAGAGTGGCCCATTTTGCCTTAAAACCACTGTAGAAGCACATTTGGTGTGTAATATACATGCCTGCCAAGGTTGGTCATAATTTATATAATGTACCTGCTGTTTTTGTATAGTATGCTCTATCTGGGAGAACACTTGTCTGGAAGTTTCTGAAAGCTGTCTATTGGAATTTGGATCACTGTCCCCTTTAAGGATTTTACTTAGAGGCTTGAGGTCTCCTGTAGGATACCTTAAATAAGGTCTCAGCCATTGGATGTCTCCCAACAACATTTGGAAACCATTTAGAGTCTTTAAACCATCATTCCTAATTTCTAATTTTTGAGGCTTAATTTCTTTGGGGTATAACATATGACCTAAATATTGGAAAGGTGGATGCCTCTGCACTTTCTCTAGAATGATAACTAGCCCTGCATGGCTAAGGTTCTGTTGCAGTAGCCCAAATTTCTCATGTAAAACGCCTTAATCTCTTTGAGAAAGCAGTATATCATCCATATAATGGACAATATAAACCTGTGGAAATTGATCTCTGACACTT
>LOJH01026982.1:4056-18210 GCA_001685095.1 Ellobius talpinus
GAGAGAGAGAGAGAGAGAGAGAGAGAGAGAGAGAGAGAGAGAGAGAAAGCAAGAATGAAAATTTGCACTTTAGTCGCGGTCTGGTCTATCAGGGGCCCAGGCCGTGGAATGGGATGATGCAAATCACCCAGGACAATGCCTCCTCCTCCTCTTCTTCTTAATCCTTTCTGGAAATTCCATCCAAGATACACCCAGAAGTGAGATTTACTCATTAACTAAGTGCATCTTAATTCAATAAACTTGACAATTATGGTTAATTATCAAAGAGACTTTCTTTTAGTTTTCCCATGCCTGGAGCATATTTACCCTGTCCCTTTGTTATACCATTTTTTTGCTCCCATAAGACTATAAGATCCATAGACCAAAATGATCAGCAACCCGTGAGCATCACAAATATCTTAATTTGAATATAATATACTCAAAACAAGAAGGATAAGACAATACAGAAAACTTTCAAATTGAACTATAAATGGATAAAATGTCATATAAAGTTAGATAATGTAGCATTTACTTTATTTTTTGATTCAGACATTGTTAATAAAGTTACAGAATAGAAACTCTGATTTTCTATATTTAGATAAAATACCCATACCTTTATGCTTTTTAAAATCTAAGAGAAGTTTAGAGTCTCTCTCTCCTCTCTCTCTCTCTCTCCCTCTCTCTCTCCCCCTCTCTCTCCATCTTTCTCTGTTGTGTGTGTGTGCATGCACACGTGTGTGTGTGTAAGTGTACATGAATGTGTGTGCATTTGTATATGGAATCCAAAGGAAAACTCGAGTGCAATTCCTTAGACACAGTCTCTAAGACCTACAGGACATGGTCTCTCACAGGCCTGGATCTCAGAAATTAGACTGGGCTGCCTGCTCAATAAGCCCAGGGATCCCCTTACCTCTGTTCCCCTCAGCACCAGAATTAGCAGGTGTGGCACTATGTCCAGTAATTTTAGGTAGGTTCTAGGGATTGAACTCAGCTCATCATTCTTGTGTGATAAAAAAATTTACCAACCAAGCTAACTCCCTGCACAGGCTATGGTATTTTTAAATTTATTTTTAAAATTAAATATAATTGTATCATTTTATCCTTTTCTTTCCTCCCTATAACTCTTCTCATCCCGCCTCCCCCCAGGCCATCTCATTCCCCTTACTTCATCTTAAACATGTAGCTTCTTTTTCTTTGATTATTATTGCTACACCCATACATATGGATGTACATGCATAAACATATAAATACAGTCTTCTGGGTCCATTATTGTTGTTAATATGTATATGATTTCTGTCCTGACCGATTGGAATTAGATCCCTGGGAAAGACTAATTCTCCTCTCTCAGCAATCGTTAGTTGCTTGTAGTTGTCTGCAGTGGGGGGCTGTGAGATTTCTTCCTTCTGTGTTAGCATGGCTGTTGTTACACTTGTTCAAGTCTTGTTTAGGCAGCCACATTGGTGTGGTGTCATGAGGGAAGCTTCCCTGTCATCTCTAGGAGGCATACTCTCACATCAGACTTCCTAGTCCTTTGCTTTATCCACTTTCTGTTTCCTCTTGCATGAGGATCCTTGAGTTTAGGTGCAGGAGTTGTGTTGTGGATATATCTACTGGGACTGGCACGCCCCACAATCAGTTGTTCCCTGAAATTTGACCAATTGTTTTCTGCAATAGTCTTAGCCCATCACAACCAGAAGCTTCCTTTATGAGGACTAAGGGATACACTTCTCTGTGGGTTTAAGGATAACTATTGAGAATACAGTTAGGAATTATACTGCTTTAGTAAAGTGGCAGCAATAATTTTCCCTCTACGATCCATGGTCGTCCATGTCTGGAGTAGTGGTCTAGGTTTCCAGTACCAGGCATGATTTCCCTCGTTTTGAGTGGACCTAAGGCTAAATTAGACAGGTATTGGTTACCACCAAGATATTAGGCCACTACTGCACCTTTAGGGATATTTTATTGTGCTGTTCATTGTTGTGGTTCATAGGATTCACAGTTGGGTATTGCCACACTCTGAAAGGGTTATGTATTCTCAGTGTATCACGGGAAAGAAGTAATTTTACAACTGTGTAAATGCGAGTTTCTTACTATTTCCCTACATGTTACCCTCTGAGAACACACTTTCTTAACATGGAATGTGTGCTTCACACATGCATATACACATGCACCTATACAAAATGAACTCCCTTATAAGACCTTTGAAAAAATAGTCAATATAAGAAAAAAGAAAAACAAAACAAAACTTTAAAACATCTCATCCACTTTAAAACATCTCATCTGATTTCCAGTATAGAATGTGTGCTAGTCCCCAGTTCACTGCATCACAGTTGTGTTTTTCCACTTGCTGGCCTTGTAATTAGGTAGCCAACCTTGTTTTCTAAAAGGGCACTCTGCCAAAATATGCTGAGCAAGTTGTTTGTTTCTAAACTTTGAGGAATCAAAAGTAGCCAGTAACTTTATTATGATGACATTTTAATTATGCCTGCACTCACATATTTTTTCTTTTGATCTTTGAATCACTTTAGTCTTCTGAAGGTTAAGTTTGTGAACTTGAGGGATGATTATTTAAAGAGTAATGATGAATTCATGTTTACATATAAATAAAATTGTATAAACTTGTCTCCCAGATTTTCAAAATTCTATTTTCCATTTTTCCTGTGTCCTGGATCTCATATATATAATTTCATCTGATTACTAAATACTGTGAATAAAGACTGCTCCTCCCCTAGACGCTTCCTCCTGTTTGATTTGTTTGTTTGTTTTTTTTTATAACTGAAGCGAGAGATGTAAAACAGAGTCCTACTGTCCCATAAGAGGAATTGGTGGTTGATTCAAACCTAAAGCTAGGACGCTTGCTCCTCTCCCTATGACACAAGGCTTCTTTCCTGCACATAGTTGTGCTTAGGCTTCAAAACTTAGACTCTTTCCTAAGCTAAGGATGGGTTGCAGAACAGATAGTTTGATATAGTGTGGCATTGCAGAGACTTTGTCCTTAACAATTCATCTTCCCCGGAACCTACTGAGTGACCACTAGGGCCAGCTTTGTGCTGCATGCTCAGGAGAGAGGACTGTGAAGGAAGGCCATGCTTTGTGATCTACACACAGTTTCTGTGGCGATGTGTGCTCAGCTCCCCAGCTTGACAACTCTGATGCAACAGGACCAGATCCAGTTCACACAACTGAGAAGTGTGTAGACACGGCATCAGTGTAACGCTTTAAGACAGGGCTTTAAGAGACGACAACAGCTATAAATATACAGTTAGGCACAGGGTCTTGAAAGGCACCATACAAGGGCAAGTCTCCGCAGTTTAATCTCCTTTAACTTCCCAGTAGTCTTGGTAACAGAAGAGGGAGTTACTTGTGGAGGAGGCATTTAGCCGCTGTCCTACCAAAGACAACAGCTGAAAGATCTCAAGAAGAAAACAAACTGAATGAATCCCTCATAGAAAGGGCCCAGTGACAATATAAACTAGTATTCCCTGCCACAGAAACTATTCTCTGTTTTTAAAATGGTTAATTTTGAGCAGCTTTTTAAAAAGGTTTTGTTACTTTGTCGGAATGTCTGTGCATCTGTCATGATTTGTGTGTTAATGCCTGCCCCTCAGTGCAGTGGCGTTCAGAGGTGGAGCCTTAGGAAATGACTACATCTGGGTGGAGGCATCACAAGTGGGTTAGGGTCCTTACCAAAGAGGCACAGGGGAGCTGGATTGCTCCTTTCACCACATGAGAGCTCATGAACGGGGCTACGTATGAGGAGCAGAGCATCTTCACACATTGAATCTGCTGGAGTTTTGGTCTCGGACCTCTGTCGGCACAACTGTGAGGAGTGAACACGTGTTGTTTGTGCATAGAGTAGTGAACACCTGTTGTCTGTGCATAAATTAACCAGTATAGATACTTTGTGAGCAGTCTAAGGGTCACTCTACTGCAAAACACAGTTCTAAGTGTTGGAAACCTCGAAGAGACCTGATCTTTCAAATGTGAACTTAGAGTAAGGGTGAGTGGAGCTGATGAGAACTTTGTCTTCCGTGTGCCAACGCATTGCTAAAAAATCATGATGATGAACTCCTCCTAACAAGGGCAGGGACATAGTACAAGGGTAGCATGGGACACAGCCGCTTTGAAGTAAATCAAATCTAAAACTGACAAAATATGGGATGTCCTAGTGGCTCCCTTGGTGAGTCAGGGGCTGACTTATTTGGTAAACAAATATTCACTGAATGTTTCTTTTATAGCGAGTGTGATTTTAAGCATGAAAAAAAGAAGACTGAAGAAAATAAAAGGAAACCTTCCATTTCCTGGTGCTTATGTAACTGAGAGAAAACTCAAACATAGTTCAAATAGGGCCTGCTTAGAAGGAAAAAAAAAGCAAGAATTAGCCAGGAAGGGGGGTCCTGGCACATCACAGTGCAGGTGGTGGGGATTCATAAGTATCAGACGTGATTCTTAAAGAGGTTCCATGAGAAGGAGAGGTTCCAGCTGATGCTGTGTGCACAATGTTTTATGACATCCATGGCAAGGACTACTACCCACGGATGCCATTGAATTTGATACGTGGTTTAATAGTCATGTATATAAAATAACAGACATCATGTTGAATGTAACTAATTAATAAATATTTATAATTAAATTTGATTTACAGTTTACAAATGATTGATTTATTCATATAAATCATCTCATTTTGTCTAAGGTATTATCAGGCATCCACGAAAATAATCGTTAAAACCCTGGCGGTCTGTCTCATACTTTGTGTTACTCAGTGCTGCCTATTTTAACAATTGAGTCTGCTTTAGGCATTGAGAACCCTAGGAGAATACAGATCTCAGCTGGGTTCAGCGAATACATTCCAAGAGATGTGTATTCACACATTTACTTTGAGCCTTTCCTTCCATATTGCTCTGGGGGCTTGCTCTCTAAATGACTTCCTTTCTAGGTAGCTAGTGATCTTCCTCCCAGTCAGTTATTTCTCCAGCTTCTTGAGTCCCCTGAAGTCAGCTCTCCTGTCTTACCACATGCTTGTTAGCTCTTTTGATTTCCCAAGGCCGCAGGGAGTTTCCAGTTGGCCCTTATATTTGATTTCCATGCAACACTCACAGTAGGAATTCCTGTATACAAAAGACTGTATTAAATGTCAGGCAATAAGGTTAGCTTGAATCAGTGCTCATCGCTTTCAAATTGTCATTCAGTGGGACATCTAAGCAGCAAAATTTCTGAGCAGCTTCCAGCCATCCACTATGTTCTTAATCCCTCTGCCCTGCAGCACACCCAAATATTCTTCTCTGCCGCCCTTTACTCCTGTCTGTCTATTTTCTTTGTACTGAGAAATTCTCTTGGAAAATTATCTTTGTTTGTTTTTGCCACACATATAGGTGAAGATAAAGTCACTGTACTCTCTCCTTTGGTCTCCCAGGTTTGAAATTGGAAGGTCATTTGCCTTCCTGTTTGGTCTATGACAACTCTTTAAAAATATTATCTCTTTTATAAGGGATGAATTCAGAGCTTAAGTGAAATATTTTGCTGGAGTCCATGCAGTGGATTCTAAATTTGTCTGTTCCCGAGTTCTTTGCCCCGTGTGAACTTTACAGTGCCATACAGGAAAGCTATGACCAAGCAGGCCAGGCAGGGTCTCATTTGGTAGGATACTAGGAGACACTAATTTCTTGTTATTATGCTGTTGGGATATTTTGAGCAGTCCATGGACACCATGAAAATGGAGCCATTTTAGGAAAAGTGTTGTTAGAATAATATAATAAATTAAAAACAAGTTTCTCATGCCTGAGTTGATAGGTGTGTAAAATTAGAATTCCTTGAGGAGAAAGAATGTAGGAGGACAGAAATAGAACCAAAATTATAAAATCGTAAATACTGCAAAATGAATGCATTAGGAACCTTTTCTAAATAGTCACACACATGTTTGTAAGTGGAAATTGGAATAAAACATGAAACATTATTTTGTCCAATTTAAGGAATATTATATGGCAATTAATAATTATTGATAAAAGAGGCAGCCTCATTACTACAAACAGACCATTTAATGACAGTTTTTTTCACTTTGGAAGTGATTTTTATTAGGGTCTGACATTGTTAACTCTAGCTGAAGTGTTTCATGCAGTATTTTTGGTGATTTACTGGTGCAACCAACAATTTCCCATACTTTCCCATGTCCTAATGAGCTATGAAGTGAGTTAAAAGTCTTCTGTAGGCAAAGGTACCACCACTGCGACTGCCTCTGCATGTGCACATGCATGTGGTACAAGCGAGGCTGAACTGAAGAAAGGACTGGAAGCTGAACCGGAGTCCCACACAGAAGCTGTTAACTATTGCATTAACAGGTCAGCTGCTGTCATCTTGGAGAGATGAGCATGCCACTGGTTTCCTAATGCCCAACCACATATATGTTCAGGAAATGTCTTTATTGTACGAGTTAGATCCCATTCCTTGGGGCTCAACTGGTTAGGAGTTTTCAGCATTAAAACCTTTTCCAGTTTTCACTATCAAGCATGAAGTAAAAACTAGAAAATAAGGTAGAAAATTGAGTAGTTTTCCTAAATAACGAAAAGGTCACATAGGTATTTTGTCCCAACATTGTGCCCGCCTTCTTATCTGAATATCCCACTGCAGTGGCCCAGCCCTCAACACAGGTCAGTTCTCATGCACACACAGAGGAGGTGTTAGTACCAAGCCTGAAACCTTCACAGATTCTATTGGACTTACTTTCTTTTTAGGAATGAAGGACAATTCTCCCAATTTTTGGGTCATTCTTTTGTTAATTATACAAAAATTCATATAACTTTATAAATATTTTTAAAGATATAGTTTTGTAAATATTTAATATTCTGCCAATTTTATTTTAATTGTAATTGTTAAGTATTCTGTTTTAGAGGTTTTTGTGCCTTATTATATTTCATTAAAAAAGAAAACTTGTACATTTTAGGACTGTTTCTTTGAGTAAATTTAATGTATGGAAAATAAAAATTCACAAAAAAGTCTTAGTTTGTGGCTACTTCGGTGTAGGAGGAATGACTATGATTGGTATCGAGTGAAGAGGGTCTTGTCCATTTCATGTAAAAAGTGGTGATATTGGCTAGACTTAACGCACATATGAAGACATGCAAAGATATACAGCACAACGAGGCATTCTGCCCAATTGTCAGAAGTCTGAAGCAAATGACCAGACTCCTGAATAATAAAAAGAGATGTTTCAGCAAGAATGTGAGGGTTAAGATGCAGGGTGATCTTAAAGGCTAATCACCACACAGACAGTGAAAGACAAGACGAGCCCCATGAATACAGCAGGAGAAATATATGTTATACTCGCTTGTACTATTCAGCAATGCTTTATTATTCTAATAGTATTGGGAGTCCATTAAGAGAAGCTATTACTGTGGCCTAAGTAGAGACAACATTCCAAGATACCTAAGACATGGGTTAATCTAGTTAGGCCATTCAGTCCCCTGACTAATCAACCCCCCAGGAGGGCTGATTCCTGCTAAAGAAATGGGAGGAATAATTTTATCCCCTTAACGAGATGGTATAAGTTTATTTCCTAGAATCTCAGCCCCTATAGCTGCTTTTGGGTATCAGCCATGTGGTTGTGTTAAGCCTGTCCACTGTCCTGAGATATTCAGGAAAAGTGTAACTTCCTTTTCTTTCTCTTTTCCCCAAGCATGCCTGCCTTCCCTGACACTCTGTTTGCTCATACTTTCTCCAACACTCCCAACACCTTTCAACTCAAAATTTAGTCCTCTTGGTCTTCCTTCTGGACAGCTGCCAAGATTTACAACTTGCCTCTTCTGAGAATTATTTTTTAAACTCTAATGAAAACTATGCTCGAACTTTTATCTCAGTGCATTCTTAAATTCTTTTATTAAGATGACCGAGAATCCTTACAAAGGCCCTCAGTTTTCTCCATAACATGTGGCTTAAGGTGGGGCTCCCCAAAATTCTGGTAACACTATTAAACTCAATATAGCAGCATGATATGTTAAGGTAAAATAGCAAATGGGGCTGAGTACACCATAAATGCTCAATAATAATACATGGTTATTTTCAAAACTTGTTATATGCAATATATATATATATATATGTGTGTGTGTGTGTGTGTGTGTGTGTGTGCATGTGTGTGTATGTGTGTGTATGTATATATGGTTATAGCTGTGTTGTTTAGCTCTTCCTGGTTTTAGTTGCCTGTGGCCAATAGCAGTCTGAAGTATTACATAGAAAATTCCAGAAATAAATAATTGATATTTTAAATTACACAGCATTTTGAGGTGCATGATGAGATTTTAAGGCAACTGCTCATCCCTGCTCACAAATTTAATCATCCATTTATTTATAGTAGCCATACTAAATGCTACCTGCCCACTTCCCTGCTAATCATTTAACTGTTTAAGGCTTTGGATCTACTATTACAGTTCTTGTGTTCAGGACAGCTTTATTTCATTGTGGCCCCAAGAGGGGCAAGTAGTGACTTTAGAAATTCACATATTCCAAAGTGTCATAATGTGCTTTCTTCAACTACCATAATCTCACAGCATCCACTATATCCGGTATGCTGCAATAAGGTATTCTCATTGAGAAACAGGAGTGAACTTCACAACCTTGTTTTACTTGCTTTATTATGTTAATTTGTCAGTGTGTCTAATTAAGCTCTACAGATGCTATTATCTGCTGCTACAGATTTCCACTGACAGGCTTAGTGCTGGGAATGGGTGTGATGTGAAGGGTATACAAGTACTACTCTAAAGACAGTTTTCTAGTTTTGTTGTTTTGTTGTTGTGATTGTTGCTACATCCTAAGAAGTCCATTTTATTTCTTTGTGAATTTCATTGCTTAATATTTTAAAATATTTCTTTCCTCACAGTAATATTAAAAACAAACATGAAATGAGAAATTTCTTTGACTTCAAAAAGTGCAAAATCATATAGATGCAAAGATCCAGACTATTACAAAAGACAAAAATTTCTGGAAATCATTTTACCCTTGTAATGGTAGCAAACCTCTGGGCATACATAGGCTGCACACCTATGTATAGTCTAAAACACAGAAGAATGACCTTGAAAAGGATGTTTGAGAGGAGAAACACAAATTAACCACTGTGTGGTCGCAAGCAGAAACACAGAGCCAGCAATTCACACCCACACACTCACCACTGCAGGAGACAAACAGGGCTGAACCTTTCCCTACTCTGTCTGTGGTCACACTGGGGACAAATTCTGCTCAGAGATTTGCCTTCAGCATGATGTTGGCTTGTGAGTACTGAAGGAAGACTTGTCTCTATAAATGGTTTTAACATGTCAACATTCTAATTAACATCCACATGTAAGGGACCTGCTGTTGTTGGCTGATTTGCCTCTGTAATCCTGAAAAACCATTCATTTGAAGAGTACTGTTGATGTAGTGTATGGCAGCCTGTGGCTTGTTTTTTGAAAGGGGATGTTAAAGCTGGATCCAGATTACAAATGTTTAACCTGGCAAGTAACACTATGACCTCTAAAGCAAATACTCTGTCATTAATATAGCAGTGTCCACACATGGGGTTGGCATTCTGAAGTGTCTGTCTGTAAACATTTTCAAATTATATTTGAGATCCTTAATTAACCCCATTAGGCTTGAAGATTGAAGTCAGCACCCAAATAGCATTGAAGTACAACTGAATGAAAACAGCAAGGGAGTTATTTTTGTTTATTTTTGTGTATAGTTATTTTGTGTACTTTGTGGCTCTAAGCCAGTCTAATGGTACTTTGAATTTATTTTTTCCCTAAAGGGTCAAATTTTTAACAAGTAGGAAAAAATATGAAATGAAGAGCATTCAAACCTATTCACTGGATATCTTGATTATAATTGGAAGTTACCTTAAATCCGAGGTGTGTGATTTCAACTTTCAGATAAAAAATAGAGATACCAAGTGAGTAAATTGCACAGGCCAAAAATAGACACACACACTGTATTATTGTGTTTAATAAATTGTCTGTATTCATATTCAAAGCTTTCAATTGTGAACTCTGAAATAGATCTATGATGGCTATTCTTGACTATAGCTGGAATGAACTATAATCCATAAATGGAGGGCATATTTGAGGAAGGACGATGGAAGAAGGAAAAGGGTGTGTTCGTCTTTTGCCTCCTTGCCCTTACCTTGTCAGCACATCCATTCCTACACTGACAGGAACTTCTTTGGGATTCCAGCATCTACAAAAGCCTAGTTAAGAAACCCAGCCTCATGGGACCGGTCAACTACTCGACTCTTGGACTTTCCATTCACAGGTAGCCATTGTTTGACTCAGCCTATAAGTCATTCCAATAAATTTCCATATGCATACATACATACGTACGTGTGTGTGTATGTGTGTAGAGAGAGAGAGGGAAAGAGAGAAAAAGAGAGAAAGAGGGAGAGAGAGATTCAGTCTATACTTTCTGTGATGCTGGAGGACCTTGACTAATAGAAGATCCAAAGTTTCTTCCCGGAAACATAAGCTGACAGTAGTTTTCATAACCCTGCTTTCCCTAGATGAACTCCTGCCATCACAGTGGTATCCATCCATGTTGTGAATAGTCTGTCCATCTATTTGTGCATTATTTATGCCATTGGTCTTGTTTCTGAGCTGATGTACTGTCTTTGAGCATATTCTTTATACTGCTCAGCGTACCTTCTTTGTCATGATAATGGTCTTAACTTTACTCTTTTCAGTGATGCTATTGAAACCAGGGCCTCACATGTGCTAATCAGACACTAATGCTGAACTATGCCTCAGTCCCCTGTGCTCAGGTTTGCTATCCTAGTTAATCATTTGCACACTCTGGCATCACTTTCTGCTTTTATTGTCTGCTAGTATGGGCAGTCTTATTGCATTTGGCTACCAGCAAGTATGTCTTCCACTGTAGTTTCCTAGTCAATTTCCACTCTATCAAATGCTTGTGAAAAATGCTTCAGTGTTTCTTTTTTCTGCCCATCTTTTTTACATTTGATATTCTTCCTTATTTTACAGTAGATTTGGATGTTTACAGACCCCTGTTATCATAAATGACTAAGTAGGTAGAATTGTGCTGCAGTGGGCTTTTCTCAAACAATGCACAATATATCATACTGTAAATTCTCCTCACAGCTAATTCATTACTTAATCATCTTGTAATTAGGAACCAAAACAAAATATTAATGAGAACCTCTATATTTTGATGAAAGTCCACTAGGGCTTAAAAATCAGGGGATATTACTAATACCTGGAAGCTGGGGAACACCACTAGACAGTTTGTAGGAAATATGTTTTAAAAGTTTCAATCCACTAGGCGATAGTGACACACACCCTAATCCCAGCACTTAGAGGGCAGAGGCAGGTAGATTTTTTCTGAGTTCGAGGCCGGCTTGGTCTACAGAGCTAGGTCCAGGACAGACAGGGCTACATAGAGAAACCTGCAAGCCTGTTTTGAAAAACTAAAATAAAAATGTTTCAATCTTAGAGTCTTTTGGACTCTAAGAATATATATATATATATTCTTCATTTCTCATATTTATGTACCCTGATTAACTTACTCAGATGTTCAGATGTTCAAAACTTTTCATTCTTACCCTGGAGAAAACCACCCAGCCATCCCAATCTTATTATACAGAAATCACTCTTTACAAAAAAGAGCCCCATGCTCACCCTTTTAAACATTTCTTCTCCTATTTACTTGTTTCTGATATAATAGTACCAATAAATAAATTTACAATCTTACATGTATATTATAATAGATTATGGTTATGTATGTACATAATATTAAAATATGAGGCTTTGTAAGTATTCAGGCAAACTTCATAGAAAACGTAAGACAATGCATTGTACAGTCAAAATAATGATCTGCTGTACCCGTGCTTTTGATCTGGATATATAGTAGAACAGAATATCATCAAAGAGGTGCTTAGTCAGCAGAGAAAGATGTATTATAATTGTGATATCAGATATGCTATTTGAGAGTGTTTAGGCCAACTCTTCTCTGTTCTCACTCATTGGCTGTTGTCACAACAAGCAACTGTCATGGAAAAAACACTCTTGATGTCTCTTGAGAGGAGTTTAGTTTTCAGCTGTTCTCAAGGGCACCAGTGTGTTTGCTCAAAAGTTAGAAAGCCATCCTGATCCAGGAGTGGTAGTTTTGGGTAGATTTTTGAATCTTTGGTGGCCATTTTCTCTATTTGCTAGCTTATATTTAGGCTAGACTCAAACATATAAAAATATAAGGCATCTTTTTTTTTTTCAGGGTCTGTAAGCCAAAGAATGATGGCTATCACCATTTTTCACATCAGGGCATTCCTTTGTTATCCCTTTGTTGTCCTCTCCCTGGGGAAAGAAGTCTATCAGGTACAGCAGATCCTTGAATTGCTGTGGTCCACAGGACTATACAGTGAGAATGCAGCTGACAAAATCACTAGGCTCACCCATGGGAATCACGGTCTAGTGGAGGAGACCGAAACTCTAGGGCATTGGTAATACTTGCCTTTGGAATAGCTGCTGTCATTTCTGTAAAGCCCTTGTGAAGCCATAGCATTCCACTTTTCCAAAGTGGGATTCATCCCACAAAAACCTCAGAAGGTTATTAATCAATTATTGGGCATAGCTCTCTCCTGTATTAGTAACTGGATGACCTTTTCCCACACTATGGGGCCCTGGTATAAAAGTTTTCACTCAGTCAAAGAAACCATTGTCAAATCTGCATAAAAATAGCCCCCCATGATTATCTTTTATGGCAGGATATCCAACAAGAAGAGGAGCCTTGCCAGTAGACCACATTCACAGCCTCCAAAGATAGGTACTAAGAAGGCAGACTGCGCACCCTGATTTCCCTAGTAGGCTCAACCCCCGACCTCTGCTCTATCCTAACAACTATTAATATTCTGTATGTACCTTCACCTTGGTTTCACTTAATACAAAATCTTAGTCAAGGAAATTAACTGTGTGCTTTTACCCCTAGAGATACAGGAAAAAAAAAAACTTTGGATTGCTTAATCTGTCCTAGAGAAGGGAATTCCTTCTTATCCTGTCATCAGTGGGTATGAGCACCCCTCTGCTTAGCCCGGGGTCAGAAGTGGCAGGCTCCAGCTTTTACACTACATAGCCCCTTCCTTTATTTACCCTATTCAGATATGCAGTGAAACAGACATTCTAGAGAAAAATAGAATCCTTTTAGATGTTTTTTGTTGTCTTTTTCTGTATTCAGTATTCTCTATATTACAAACTTAAAATCTACTTAAAATTACAAAGATGTTCTACTAACCCTGATCCATCTGGTCACTACTGTGTTTACCTCCTGTCTCAACAAAGCAATAAAATTTCAACTTAATAAATTAAATAAAAGAGGGCATCAAAGAACATATGTAAATAATATACACATATGTTGTATATTCACAGTCATGCCCCCTCTGAGACATAAGTAAGGTAACAGGCACCTGCTTTGTCAGCCTTATCTTTCTTCTCAACCCTAAAAATGCATGCCTAGTATCCTTGCTATAGCCAGAGAATGGTTAATTTTGTCTGTGTAGGTATATAAACTGGAAACCTTGTGGGATAGTGGGAGAACATTGAAAGAATAAAGAGACATGAGAAGAAGACATGTATGAGCTGATACATTCACCCTCAGACAGCTTTAGTCAGCCCCGGTTGCTGTAAGCATCCTGTTTGAACCCTGAGGGGGCTCTGAGGCTGACACTCAAAGGCCCCAATAATGAATCTATGCTGTTTCCCCTATTTTGACCACTAGGGAAGATTAAACCTATTAAAAAGACCTTTTTGTGCACTATGACATAGATGCTTCCTTAGCATTTTGCTGGTTAACTTTGTCTGTGCAGGACCAAAAAAAAAATCTCTGAGGTAGATACTGAGCCTCATGTGTCAGGAAGATCAGCTAATTTCTAATGATTATATGAATCAGCAGGGTCTAGACATTTTTGTGTACTGAAACTATATTATTTACATATGTTCTTTGATGCCCTCTTTTATTTAATTTATTAAGTTGAAATTTTATTGCTTTGTTGAGACAGGAGGTAAACACAGTAGTGACCAGATGGATCAGGGTTAGTAGAACATCTTTGTAATTTTAAGTAGATTTTAAGTTTGTAATATAGAGAATACTGAATACAGAAAAAGACAACAAAAAACATCTAAAAGGATTCTATTTTTCTCTAGAATGTCTGTTTCACTG
>LOJH01026987.1:0-18208 GCA_001685095.1 Ellobius talpinus
ACAGTGCCGGACGTCCCGAGCTTCGGCGACAGCCCTCCGCTGTCGCCCATCGACATGGACACGCAGGAACGTATCAAGGCGGAGCGCAAGAGGCTGCGCAACCGCATCGCCGCCTCCAAGTGCCGCAAGCGCAAGCTGGAGCGTATCTCGCGCCTGGAGGAGAAAGTCAAGACCCTCAAAAGCCAGAACACCGAGCTGGCGTCCACCGCCAGCCTGCTGCGCGAGCAGGTGGCGCAGCTCAAACAGAAAGTCCTCAGCCACGTCAACAGCGGCTGCCAGCTGTTGCCCCAGCACCAGGTCCCGGCGTACTGAGCCTGAGCGCGGGGCGCATGCGCGGACTCGATGCGGTGGGGGGGCGCCCAGGACTCCTCCGAGATTCGGCGCCCCCAGACTCGACAAGCTGGATTCCCCCTTAACTCCGGGTGGGGACCCCGAGCGCACAGCCCCCGCCCTCGCGCCACCTCTGTCTCCCCAACCCCGCGCGTGTTGCACAAGCCCGTGCCCCGGCCGCCCCTTTGTGCCGCCGAGGAGGGGCTCCTAGGGGCGCGCAGCCTCACGCTCTGCCTTTCTTTCCTTTTTTTTTTGCCTTTTGGAAGAGAGAACGGGAGTGTCCGATTCCGCCCTATTTATGTTTCTACTCGGGAACAAACGTTGGTTGCGTGTTGCGTGTGTGTTTCCTTGTGCTGGTTTTTTAAAGAAAGGGGAAGATTAAAAAAAAGCCTCCCTTTCCCCTCCCCCTTCCTACCTCTCTTCCCCCCTCCCTCCTCCCGACACTTGTCCCTCTCTTTTTATTTGGTTTTGTTTTCCTACGAGTCCACATTCCTGTTCCGTAATCCTTGGTTCGCAGGTTTTGTGTTTTCAGTAAAGTCTTCGTTACGCCAGTTTGGCTGTCCGCCTCCTTCTTCCCCCTCTCCCCCCACCGGTGGTGGGCAGGGCCTGGCCCGCTCCCATCCCCCCCCTTCAGCCCCTTCCCGCCCCCCACTCCCCGGCTAGGCGGGAGCGTGGCGCGGTCCGGGACTACTGCAGGTCTGCGCGGCGAGCGCCACCTAGGTGCAAGCTGTCGGCTCTGGTTCAGGTGTCATCAGAACTGGGCTCCTGGGCTAGTCTCGCAATTTAGCTGGTATATCCTTTTGGGAAGAGGGGGATGAAATGAAAAGAGGGAGGAAGGGGTGCACGCACGCTCACCTTATCCTTGGGGCCTCAGTTCTCCCGATCTTCAGCCTCCATTTCCATCCTGGTGTTTGGGAGGCTGTGCTATGCAGAGTGATGCTGGTCTCGCAGTCTGCCCTCAGTAGCAGCTTTTATTTGCCCTTAATGGTTTCAGGGGTACCTCAGGCCCACTGCCTTCTGTCCAAGATTAGAAGAAAAGTGGCGCCTTAGAATCATGGAGGTGCATTTAAATATCGACACGCCCCCTTTTCTCCTGTTCTCCCGCCTGTTCTCCCGTTTGAGGAAACAATGCTTAGCGATATTGAACACCTGACTTGAGTCACACAGCATTTTTTTTTTTAATTTTGTTTTGCTTAGACAGAGTCATTCTATGTAGTCCTGGCTGTCCTGGAACTTGCGGGCCTGGAGCTGACACTGCCTCTGCCTCCTGAATGCTGCGGTTAAAGGCGTTAGCCCCCCCCCCATTGAATGCTTATTTGCAATGCTGAAGACAGAGGCTAGGACCTAGAGCACTTTAGGCAAGATCCTCCTTCACCTCAGCCCCACCCACCTTCTGCCTTTGGGTTCTGCCACCCCCCCAAGGTGTCAGTGGGTGCTAAGATCACATGGAAAGTCCTAGTGGGAGACCTGTGTCTGAAGCCGGCCTTGTGAGCCACTGGGTACTTGTCCCCCTTGGCTACAGAAGAGGGGCTTTCTCTCCTCTTCTCCCTGCTCCAATTCTGCCCACCCTGAGCAGAACTGTTTTGTAAGTCCAGCTTGGTGGTGCTGGCCTGTTGCCCAGCGTTTTCAGGCTGAGTAGGGGGCTTTTCAGTCCTATACAGAATGAGACCCTGTCTAGAAAAACAAAGTCCAATAATAAAAAAGGAACTTGAGCAGAAGTTTCCTGACCCAGGTTATATAGTGGAGAATGGAGCCCAAGGCTTCATCCATGCAGGGCATTCTGAGCCCAAGCTCCAGAGTTCCAGCTTGGGTACCATGGTGTGGCTTGCAGCCATCGGGCACTCTTCCTCTGTGGGTCTTGTAAGCTGTGAAATGGAAGTGTCCTCCCCCATCCCTTTCAGAATGGACCAAGATTAGTGTGTCTGTCCCCCATTACAGAGAAGGGAGGCTTGGATTCCTATCTCACACACACACACACACAGTAGGAATCTGAACTCTCCCTTGGCCTTTGGAATGCTGGGATGCAGGCCAGGAAATCTGCTTTGTTTTGTTGCCTTTGTAGTACTGGATCTGGGTCTTCATAAAGATTTGTCCTGTTGTGTGAGACAAGGTGTCACTCTGTAGACCAGGCTGTCCTGAAACAGATCCGCTTGCCTCTGCTTCCTGAGTGCTGGGATTAAAGGCGTGCGCCGCCACCGCAGCCACTGATGATGTTGATGTTGGGAGCTTTTTTTTTCTAGTCAGCTGTGAGCCGCTGGGCACTACAGCCTATGATTCAAGCCCCCAAGGATGCAGACACAGGAGGGCTATGGAGTCCCAGGCCAACCTGGGCTGCACTGGGAAGCCCTACTTCAAAGCACCCAGCACTCAGTACATGCAAGTACAGGCACATGCCAAGGGTGCCTCTATCCCCAGCACTGAGAGGTGGGGTCAGCAATTCAAGTACTTCTCTCTCTCTGAGCCTTAGTTTCCAAAGAGACATACCAAGCCCACCAGAAGTGTTCAGAATAGCTAATGGTCAGAGAGAAGCGGGGACAGGCACGGGTGTACTCCTTGCCCTGGCAGGCTATGTGGTTCTGGCTTGAGCTGCTGTGCACAGGCCAAGGTGTGTGTCAGCCTTGGCCTGTGCCGCTGTGGCAGATGCTGGACATTGGGTGCTAGCCCAGACTGGGGAGGTGGCCTGGAACCTTGGCCTCACTCCACCTACCCTTCCCAGAGCCATGGCTCACAGTCTGTACCCACTTTTTTGTTTTTGTTTTCTGTTTTGTGGGGGTTTTGTTTGTTCCTACACAGGACCTTGCTGTGTAGCCCAGGCTGGCCTGGAACTCTCTGGTACCCTCCCACAGACTCCCGGGGGCTGGGATGGCTGCCGTGGGCAGTAAGAGGGCTCACGTGTCCTTCGTGTCCCACAGGGATGTCTCTAAGATAACTTGTAGGTCCAGCAGATACCTGGGTGAAGGCCTCTGTCCAGACACAAGAAGGGGAGAGGTTGGGGGTCACCTCTATGCTCAGAACCCTACGTTTTGGTATAGGCTGTAACCATAGAGGCATCTCAGCCCCTGTCCTGTCTGGGGGCCCCAGTCTGCCTTCTAGAACCTTCCCCTACACTCTGCTGGGTATTGGCCGGAACTCAGCTATGAGTCATAAAGATGTTTGCGTCCCAGGGTCCCAAGGCTGGCCAGTGGGGCTGGTGGCTTCAGCTCTGGGGACAGGTGAGTGGGTTGGTGGGGTGCCACTTTGTCACCCTGCTCTTGCCAAGACCATGTGTCCTCTGGGCTGTGGTAGCTCAGCTCCTCAGAGACAGTTTGGGGTCCCCCAAACCTTGATGGTACTTTGTGAGCTAAGATGAGTGTGCTTGCCCTGTGTGACTAACAGGGAAACAGATGTGCTCACAACTGTCCCAGCCTGCCCTGGGGCCTTCCATTCCTTCTTCACCCCACAGTTCTGTTTCTTCCTGTGCTCTCGTCACGTCTTGGGTCACGTGGAGGCCTTTTTAAAAACTAGGGTCTCATATAGCTCAGGCTAGCCTTGAACTCACTATGTGAGGATGACCATGAATTATTTTTTAAAGATTATTTTATGTGAGTGTTCTGCCTGCATGTACACCTGAAGGCCAGAAGAGGGCGCCAGATCTCATCACAGGTGGTTGTGAGCCACCATGTGGATGCTGAGAATTGAACTCAGGACCCCTGGAAAAGCAGCCAGTCCTCTTAACCTCTGAGCCACCTTTCCAGCCACGAACATTAATTTCTTATCCTCCTGCCTCCACCTCCTGTGTGCTGCGCTGAGAGGCTTGTACCACCACTACATCCAGCTTTATAGCCCAAGTTGTCCTGGAACTCATGACAATCTTCCTGCCTCAGACACCAACATGCCTGATTTTATGGGGTCCTAGAGATGGAACCCTCTCTCATACATTCATTGAGGCATTGAGGCTCTGTCACCCAGGGGACAATGCTAGCTGCTGCTTTCCAGTTCCCAGTGTCCAACCTTACTTTCCCTGTGCAGTTGTGACATGCATGTAACCAGCTGTAGTGACAATTACTGATTGTGAGCCTGCTGACAGCCGCCCAGTATGCTGTGGTGTCTCACAAGTGTCCTGTACAGACAGATGAGTGATCTGGGGTTTGGGTTGCAGAGCACACAGGATGGAGGCTCAGTTGCTGACCCCATGCTGTCTCAGTGTTGAAGCCAGGGGTGTCTTGAGGGCCTGGGGGTCACAGTGACTGCTCCAGGTCTGAAGACACCCCTAGAACCTGTCCCTAAGGTGAGGTCTGGAAGTCACCCTGCTGATTGGACTTAGTGAGCTGGGTTCTGCTGTGGACGCTGCAGTGAGTGTGGACAGGTTTGACTCAGTTTCTTTTCTTTTGCTTTTGCCAGACAGGGTGACATTATGTCTGCCAGGTTAACCTCGAACTCACAGAATTCTGCCTGCCTCTGCATCCCAAGTTCAGGGACCAAAGGTGTGCGCTATCACATGCCTGCCCCCTTATTGTTTTTGGAGACAGGGTCTCACTGGCCTCTGGCTCAGTGATTCATCAAGGCAAGGTGGCCAGCTGTCCCAGGTCCCGAGCACTGGTTTATAACCATTAGCCTTAGCGCCTATCTGGCTGTTGCTGTTGCTGTTGCTGTTTTTGAGACAGGGCTGTTCTGGAACTTGCTCTGTGGCCAAGGCTGGCCTCAGACTCAGAGATCCGTCTTACTCCACACAGCCAGCCTTTTTCTGGGTGTGCTCAGGATAAGATCAGCTGCATGCGTACATGCGTACATGCGCACAGCTAGCACGGTGCTGGAATGCTGATATTCTAATAATCATGAAGAGGCCTTTTAAAGCCCCCTCTACAGCTGCCATGGTAGTGCACATAGGGCTTGAGAGAGGGCTGCTGTTTAAGAGGATCTGAGTGGTTTCCAGTGCCCACGGCAGGTGGCTGAAGGAGCTCTCTCCAGTCTTCCAAGGGCACCTGTGTGCTCATGGCGTGGGCTTAGTGTTTCTGTGAAACACCATACCTGAAGAAAATGGGGAAGGAAAATGTCTACTTTGCTTAGGCGTCCACACCTCTGCTCATCACTATAGGAGGGCAGGGCAGGAACTCACCCAGGGCAGGAACCTAGAGGCAGAAGCTGGGCAGAGGCCGTGGGGGGTCATCAATCACTAATTAAGAAAATTCCCCCAGACTGACCTACAGCTTGACCTCACTGGGACATTTTCTCTGTTAAGGCTCCTTCCTCTCTGGTGACTTGAGCTTGTGTCAAGTTAAACTATTCCGTGCACATATATAAATAACACTAAAAATAATTTTTAATGAAATCAAATGCTAAAAGGGGCTGGAGAGATGACTCAGTAGCTAAGAGCCCCGATTGCTTTCCCAGCACCCACATAAGCCATCTCTAACTCCCACCCTGGGGATCTGACGCCATCTTCTGACCTCCAGACATTGCACACACACAGTACAGACACACACAAAAACATTCATAGATGAAATAAACTGCAAAACCTAAAACCAACAGAAGGTAGGGTGGGAACGACTCAGGCTTTGATCCTAGCGCCCACAGAACAACCTGAGCGCTTGCATGCGCACGCTCAGGATACTCATGAGCATAATCACACAAGCTCATGGATACTCATGTAAAACTTTTTTTATTTTTTTGATTTTTTTTCGAGACAGGGTTTCTCTGTAGCTTTGGAGCCTATCCTGGAACTAGCNTCGAACTCACAAAGATCCATCTGCCTCTGCCTCCCGAGTGCTGGGATTAAAGGCTTGCGTCACCACCACCTGGCATAAAACTATTTTTAAAACATTATAGCCAGATGTGGTGGCTCATGCCTTTAATCCCAGCACTCTGGAGGCAGAGGCAGCCTGATCCACAGAGCGAGTTCCAGGACAGCCAGGGCTACACAGAGAAACCTGGCTCACAGAGAAAAGTGAGTTAAAGCCTCCACCTGTAATTGCGAATTGGTCTGCTTGTGTCTTTAGCACTGCCGGGTTTGCTTCTGTGTGGTTTTGCTGTTAAGTGCGAATGAGTTGTCACTTTGTGTCTTTTCTGTGGACACCGCTGTGACAACCTGAGAACTCCAAGCCCTTTGCATGGTATATTTGTCTCTATTCATTTATATCCAGTACCCCCAACTCTTTGCGTTTAGACTGCATGTTTGGGGCTGGAGAGATGGCTCAGTGGTTAAGAGCACTGGCTGCTCTTCTAGAGGACCCAGCTGGGTTCAGTTCCCAGTATACACATGGCTGCTCACAACTGTAACTACAAGATCTGACATCCTCACACAAACATACAGGCAAAACACCAATGCACATAAAATAAAAATAAATTTTAACTGGGTGGTAGAGTTCCAGGATAGCCAAGGCTACACAGAGAAACCCTGTCTCAAAACACAAAAATAAATATTTCAAAGGCGCATATGTGGTGGTGAAATGGAATCAGGGTCGTTTGACTATCGTTTATGCAGACAGGGTTGTGCTCTGCAGCCCAGGCTGGCCTTGAACTTGCAGAGATTCACCTGCTTCTGCTTCCTGTGTGGTAGGACTGAAGGTGCGTCACCAGGGCTGGTCTTCTTTTCCCTTTTTTATGTGTATAAATGCTTTCCCTTCATGTATGTCCACCACATGTGTGCCCGGTGCCTACTGAGGCCGGAAGAGGGCGTCATGTCTGCTAAGACTGGAGTTTCAGATGGCTGTGAATCATGTGGGTGCTGGGAACCGAGCCCAGGTCCTCTGCAAGAGCCACAGTGCTGCTAACTACTGAGCCATCTCTCCAGCCCCTGGCCTATATTTTGATTGACATGTATTAATTTGTGGATGTGCAGAATGCAGAAGGTGACTGGCAAGGGTTGGGGCTGGAGAGATGACTCCCACTCTGGGTCATCCAGCTTGCCACAGTTAATCCCCACACTGAGCCATCCTGCTCCTGTGAACTGCACTTCCGGCTGCATGCATGTGCCCTGGATGTGTGGCTCTGTTCTCACCCTTCTAGACAATAAAGACATGGGCCCCTTCCTCTCCCCAACCCCACATGTGTCCTAGGACCCTCCTAACCCCTGTTATATAAGCCCAGGTGTTAACTGCCAAGTAACCCTGAAGTCCTCCCCAGGCACCCCTTCCTGTGGGTTTCCTTTCTCCATACTGCCTCCTGTCTTGCCCCTGCACGGTCCTCCCGACTCCATGCTCCCCCGACCTGAGCTCATATTCCTCGCACCATTGGTATTTCTAACAGAACTGCCCAGAGCGTTGCTGTGCACATTTCTTGGAATGAAGAACTGATGACGGCCTCCTCTTACAGGCCGGCTTCCAAGATTACACCTTCTTCTGCTCCTTTCCAACTCTATGACCCTCCAAGGTAAGGAGATGGCTGAGCCTGCCCTGAGGAGTGGCCTCTCATGCCGAGATTAAAGGTCCAAGGGCTGCTGGGTCTTTATTGCTCGCTGTGCACCTGTAATCCACGGATATCTCCAGATTGTACTCCTCAGCTTCCCCTCACAGTGACCCTCACCCACAGTGTGTTACCAACACGCGTCCTTGCTGCTTACCCACGTTTCCTTCTACCACCCCTCCACATGCACCCCACCCCCACTAGCTCTCCATCCACCCACCACTCACCTGTCTGTTCATCTGTCTGCCCATCTCCCCCNGCTCTGCCTCTCCACTCAGGAATGGCATCAATGCAGCCGGCAGCCCCACTCCAGTTCCCAAACCTCATGTCATTGAGTGGGCCATGCCTCCCCCAGCCCCAGCCAACAACCCCTGTTCATCAAGAGAAAGTGGCCAAGCCATCTCCTCAGACCCAGAGTGATTCCTGTCTGCCGAAGGAGCCAGCAGCACCACCATCATGGCAGTGGCCCCACCTGAGGGCTGTGGTGGAGAGCCAGGCCTTCAAGAACATCCTGGCAGATGAAATGGACATGATGGTCTCACGGGCGGCCACTGTCATCCAAGCCAACTGGAAGGGCTACCGGCTGCGGCAGAAGCTTACCTCACAGATGACAGCAGCCAAGGCTATCCAGGAAGCCTGGCGTCGCTTCAGCACGCGCCGGTTGATGCGCTGCAACAAGCTAACTGTAAGGAAAGCTAAGAAGGAAGAGGAGGACGACATCCCTTACCACCCTCCACAGCAGGTGCGCTTCCATGCCCCGGAGGACCAGCCGCCAGTCATGGTGAGCAAGGAGACTCAGTTCCCGTCCTCCAACAACCTGGTCCCTTCACACAGCACAGGAGCCCCAGGTCCCTGTGCCAGTGGAGTCCCCAGGAGTGGCCTCATGCCACAGCAGCCTGTGACTGGCAGATTCACAGGTCCCAAGTATCCACCCTGCATGTTGACCAAATCTGTGAGGAGCTCCTGTCTCATCAGGCACTTGGAAGGGGACAGCGTGAAGAGCAGGCACATGGCTTCCAAGACCATCAAGTCAGGGACCCCAGAGTCAGCAGCGTCCGGGAGATATGGCCAGGCCATGCATGGAACCCTGAAAACCCAGACCCAGGTCCACATTGAAGCAGATGTCCCCAAGGCCCCACTGCATATATATCCGGTCAACAAAACTCCTACCAAGGTGTGCCCAGTGGCTTCCACCCCTAAGGCCCTGGCCACAGTGGCCACAGTGGCCACAGCACCCAAGGATCCACTGCAGACCTACCCCACATCCCCAGCGACAGTCATGAATATGCAGTCACCAACCTGCCCGACTTCCCTGGTGACCAGGCCCCTGGCTCATGTGCGACCCAACCCTTCATTCTCTAGCGCTCCACCCCAGGTGCGGTCTGTGGTCCCCATGGCCAGGGCACAGCCCCCAGGATCTGGTGTGACCTCCACAGTCAAGGCCTCACCACGCCTAGGGGTTTCTGTCAATAGGGGCTCACTTCAGACTGGCTCTGGTCCCGTGATGGCAAAGACTTCACCCCAGATGCGTTCAGTGACCAGAAGTCAACCTCAGACATGTGCCGAGTCTTCTTCATCCAAAGCCTCCTCCCAGCCAAGCCCTACAGTCAAACCCTCACCTCAGACTCGCCTGGTGGCCATGATAACCAAGACCCCAGCTCAGATACGCTCTGTGGCTGCTGTGCTCAGGACCCTGTGTCCAGTCCCTACAGTGACAGCCTCAAGTCCCAAGGGTTCACCCCAAACTCCAGTGGTTGCTGGAATTCCCAACACCCCATCCTGGGTTCACCTGAGCAGCCCAAAGGCCAAGATCACCGTGAGCACCAAGCAGACCACTGCGGTCGTCAAGGTGACTTCTCAGGCATACTTGGCTGAGGGGAAGGGCAGATGTGGACCCCACAGACATCTAGGCACTGTAGCTCCTAAACTTCCAGCCAAGTCTCCATTGGAAGTAGAGAAGATGAAGCCTGGGCCCCCAAAGGCCCCCAAGAAGGAAGCAGCTCCCAAGACTAATGTGGCCATTGTAGCCAGGGCTCTGTCTTGGACAAAAGGGGCAAAAGACAGGAGCAGACCCTTGACTCAGACCCAGCAGAAGGCAGAGGTTGTGAAGGTGCACTCCAGGGTGTATATGCCTGAAGAGATGACCATGACCCTGTCCCAGGCCCAGCTGGCTGTCCCCCTGACCAAGGCTACCTCCCAAACCCAGCCACTCCCTGGCCACCCCGGGCCCCTACCAGCCTCACCCCTTTCTAAAGCCGTATCGCAGTCTCGTTTGTCATCTGGACTGGCCATGGGCCTACCTGAGGGACAACGCCCATCCGTAGGTCCCTCTGCCGCCCTGTCCTCCTTGCCACTGGCCGCACACCTGATGTCACTCACAACCCAGCTCCAACCTGCTGGTGAACAGAACAGATCCATGTCCCGAGCTCCTCTGGCCACAGGCTCCCCTCAGGCATGCTCCCTGGGGCTTACCCTCGTCCCCCCTGAAGGATACCCAAACACATGTCTGCCTGCCTCCACTTCCCAGTACTTTCACCCCACGAGAAACTCATCACAGCCGCCTCCACCTGCTGAGCACTCAAAGACCACAAACACCAAATTCACCAAGGCCGCGTGCCAGGTCTGTCCCCCAAGTAAACTCAGTAAGGCCCCGTCCCTGGCCCAGCTCATCACATGTCTGGCCAAGGTTCCATCCCAGGCCCATCTGCCCATGGGGCTGGCGAAGGCTCAGTCTCAGGCCCAACTGGCCTCCAAAATGGCCAAGTGCCTCTTGGCTGCCCACCCTGCCACTGACCTCAGTAGTAAGATCCAGTCACAGCCACTCCTGAGCACATCCAAGCCATCTGTCCAGTTCTGGCAATATTTTGAAACACTTAACACTGGACCTCGTGCCACACCAGCTGACAAAAGCATGACCCAGCCCCAGCTCCAGAGCCATGCACAAAACAAGGCCATGCAGAACCCATGCTCAGTGGCCACACATACCCAAGGTATGCAGGTACCTCTGCTGACTCCCTCTGGACACCCTGTGTGCAATGGAGAATCCTGGGGTGACAGCGGACAGGCACGGACCCCACCTCCACCCCCTATGCCCAACCAGGCAGTGTCCTGCCATGAAGACCTGGCGGCGTCCATCACATCCCTGTGTGCAGACCTAGTGACCATGCTGGGCTCCACCAAGGACCTGCGGACACTCCTGGCCAAGACACTTTCTCAGGGGGAAGTAAGAACAGCACTGAGCCAGGCTCTGTCCCGGGAAGTCTTAGGGCGTTCTGTGGTCAAGGCCCTGCCTCAAGGCATGCTGGGAATGGCATTGATGAAGGCATTGTCATGGGGTGAACTGGGCATCTCCCTGTCCCGGGCCCTGTCCCGTGGTGAGCTGCGTCCAGAACTCAGCAAGGCCACACAGGGCAAGCTGGCTGAGGTCTTGTGCAAGACTTTGACAGAATATGAGAGGGCCACACTCAGCCAGGCGCTGTGCCAGGGTGAGCTGGGAGCTGTTTTCACTCAATTCCTAGCCCAGATGGCCCAGAAGACAGGCACCTTCCTCCCCAAGGCCACCTCGAAAACGGTGGGAAGCCGGATGACCACGGCGCCTGCCCCAGTGGAAGTGACTTGCAGCAGGAGTCTGTCATTTGCGTGGGGACCTGCGCTGGGTCCTGTCCAAGCACGGTGTAGCAAGGTCAGGCTACTATGGAAGGGCTCGCCCTGGGGGCAACATGACAGGATCCTGCGGAGGGACGGGGATGGGACTACCTTGGAGGGGTCACCATGCTTGCCACAGCCCCCCATAGGCTCCTTTTCTGGAGAGATGGTCACCAGCACTTACTAGTGTCCCCCACTGTCCCGGGAGAGGGATTTGGGATACTCTTCTGGTCTGTACCTGAGGCCATTGGATCTTGACCCCATGGCATGTGGCGAGGGTCCCCATGTCCTCAAGCGACCTTCCCAACAGTCACCTCTTTGTCCATGGCAGCTGCTTGTTGCTAACGGTGCAGGCCCAAGCAGTGACCAGCCGTCAGTGGCTAGCAGCACAGCTCCAAGCTCCCACCAGCCACCTGTGGCCAGCAGGGTGTCCTACCCATGGGTGTCGAACCGACAGGGCGGCGTGGTAGCCAGGAAGCATTCAAGTGGCGTGGGTGGTGGGAAGCACCCCATGTCCCAGTGGTTCCCCGCCCCCTGTCAGGGCAGTGAGTGTCAGTGTATGAACCTGGGGACACACAAGATGTCTCCCTGTGGCCGTTGCTCTTGCAGAGTCAAGATTTGCAGTTCCTCACCCAGGCAGACCGTCAGGCAGGCTCTGCCATCAGGTCATAGACTAGTGTTGCCGCTGGGCCATAAGAAAATGGTCACCGTAGTGAGGAACATAACAGATGAAGAGATTGATGGCATAAATTCTAAATCACAAAGTCTCCAGCACGTCCACCCCAAAACAGGAGAGGCATCCCCCAGTGTCCTTGACCCCATCCTGTCCCCAGCCATTTCTGTACTGTGGAGGGTCCCCAATCTATACCCAACCACGTATGGCCTCTGGGGTACCCTCAAACTTTACCCAGACATCAGTGGGGTAGCTTCAAGCCAGGCCCAGCTGTGTGCCACTACTCACATAGCCCCAAGTGTCACTCAGTCCCCTGTGAACAGCTGGCCATCACCTGGATCATCTTCCATGCCGATACAGGGTGCAGGGTCTCCAAACTCAGCTCACACATCTGTAGCCACCGGGGTATCCCCTAACTTTCCCCAACCATTTATGACCTACAGCCTGCCATCAAATTTCACCCAACCTTGTTTGGCCATGATTGTAACCCCAAACTTTGTACAACCATCCGTGTCCCACAGTGTGTCTGCAAGCCTAGCTCAGCCTTTTGTGGTTAGTTATGTCCCCAACCCTCACCCATGCATCCATGGCCAGCAGGGCCTCCCCAACCCTCACCCATGCATCCATGGCCAGCAGGGCCTCCCCAACCCTCAGGCAGCCAACCACAGCCAGTGCTCTGGTCCCTGGAGTGCTACAGATGCCCCTGTCCAACAGGGTGTCCCCCAGTCTGAGCTCCCCACTTCTGGCTCACAGGCTGTGCTCTAATCTTGTGCAGACATCTGTGGCCGCCTTGGGAACCTTGAGCCTGCTGCCGCCCACTGTGGTGTGTGGCGTGGGTCGTGGGAACAGCAAGTCAGCATTGGGCCCCCAGCAGCGTGCACGTGAGGACAGCATGCAGCTCAGAGCCAGCCCTCCATGCCCTCTCCACGTGTGAGCAGGTTAGGCCAGCCCTATCTAGGAGTCTGCAACAGCTCAGGAGACAAAAAAAAATAAGAGGCCAGGCCAGCCCTCAGGATGCCACCGTCCACTCTGAGCCGACACAGGCCAGCAAGGGGCCCCCAGGTCCGGTAGTTCAGCCCATGGCGCCTGCAGAGGATGGTGGCCTGGCCTTAGGGGCTAGTGTCCCATGTCAGACTTGGTTCAGGGGCATAGGAAAGAGTGTCCCCCCAGAGTCCATGGTGGGTGTCAAGGCCCAAAATCTACCTCTAGAATCAGTGGTTAGTGGTGAGATTCGGAGACCCTACCAAGATGCTATGGCCGGTGATATGGGCCTCAGCCTCCCTGCTGGTTCTGTGGTCACTGGCATGGCCCCTAGTCACCCTCAAGAGACCAGTAGTAGTAAGGAGAAACCTTTGCCAAGGTCCCATCCTCTAGGCCCACACCCAGGTAGTGTGGCCAATGGGACAGGTCCTAGCATATCTCTGGGCTCTGTGGCTCCAGCATCCATGCTGGCAGGCATCAGTCCACAGCCATATCAGGCAGTACAGGCTGGAGAGGGCACCTGGGTTCCCTTCCTGGCACCCCATGTCACCAGCCTGGCCAGTGTTCCAGAAATCCAGAGAGTGGCCCAGGACCGACAACACTTGCCCACAGTTTTGTTAAGTGCCTCACAATTTAGCCAAGACCCTGGGCTGACAAAGCTTGTGGGTGTTGATAACCCAACCTTGCTGAAGCTAAGAGAAGTTGATGACACGGTGTCCTCGACCCTGGAGTCTGGCATAGACCCTGTCAAATCTGAAGGTCTCGAAATCATCCCAAGGACGGGCCTTGGCACCATGGGAGACGAGAGCCATGAACTTGTGGCTTTGGCAGCTGAAAATGTTCTCAAAGATCAAGTGGCCTTGGCAAAGGAGGCTCCCAGCCAAGCTAGCAGTATCACCCCAGTTTCTGTACAGCCCCAAGTTTAGGTGAGCACCCCAAAGCCAACAGCATCACCTCTGTTCAGCCCTTATCCTCAGAAAGCATCGGTGGTCCTCCCAGCATCCACCCTGCTTCTGGGCACCCGAGCCTGCAGGAGACCCCTGTGGTTGGCAGTTCAAGCCTACCTCCAGCTTCCAATGCAATCCTGGTGCCACCACAGCTGAGTTCCGGTATTGCTGGCACAGCCAAGTGGCCACCAGAGTCAGAGATCAGTGCAGGAGACCCCAGAATTCTCCAGAGCTCAGGGGGGACTAACTTAGCACCTCCAACTAAAAATAGGGCTTCCGGTGTCTCCCAGATGGGAGAACCCCAGCACCACGCCGCTGCTAGAACGCCCTCCCGCTCCATCCAAGGCAGCCTTATCTTAGAACTTCTAGAAGGTTCCATGGGCAGACTGCTACCCTTCAGTAGCCCACTGAAGCCAGCATCTCAGCTGTCATCAGAGAGTCACAAGCAGTCCTCAGGGTCACCCACGGTGGGAGATGGGAGGGGACAGAAAGCATCCACAGGAGTTCAAGGGATGTCACCAAATGGCTCCTGGAGATCCCTTCTTGATGAGGCTACCCACAACACCATACACTCGGGCCAGCCAGGAACAGGTCCGATCCTTACCACACACCCAGGTCAGAGGCCCACTTTTGTCATGGGCCCTGGAGTTGGCTATGATGGGGGCTCCCAAATCCCCACTGCACCTCATAGCTACAAATATGTCACAGTCCCTAAAACTAGTTTTGATAAGGGTCCCCGAAAAGTCCCCACCATGCTGTATGGCCACAGACTTCAATATATCACAATGCCCAAAACAAGCCTGGATGGAACATCCCAGGCCTACACCACAGCCCACAGCCAGACTCCCCATCATGTTGCAGGCCCCCAAACCGGCTTTGGTTGGGTCTCCCATGCCTACACCACACCCCATGGCCACAACCCCCATCTTGTCACACACCCTAAAACTGGCCATAATAAGGTATCCCCACCCCTCACTGTACCCCAGGGCCCTGTGGATGCTGGTCTGGCTGCTGGCCAGTCATGGAATTCCAAAGTCCCCAACGTATCGGCCAGAGCTGCGGCAAGTGCTGGGCCACCCCCAGGCCCATGGCATCCCAGCAGGGGCCACAGGCCATGGGACCCCTCGGGGGCAGAGGCAGCGCTGGACCACAAGCCCTCAGCTGAGCTGCTGGTATCAGTTCGTGCCATGGAGAAAGTTGTCCTTCAGGCTGTTGTCACCATCCAGGCATGTGCACGTGGCTACTTAGTGCGCTGCACTGTGAAGCTGTGGCATCAGTGGGCCACCATCATCCAAGCTACATGGCGTGGCTACCGTGTGCGACAAAACCTGGCAAGGCTGCTCAGGGCCACCACCGTCATCCAGGCAGCTTGGCGCGGCTACTGCGCTCGCCACTGTGACCGGGCCCACCAGGTGTTGCTCCCTATGACATGGCCTGAGCACAGTGGCAGAGCCCAGGGGACCTCTGACACCAGGAACAGCTTGGAACACCGCTGCTTCCTGTCCTGTCAACCTAATGTCTGCAGTGTCTGCCAGGCCCTGGGTCCTCAGGTGGCAAGTCCCCCCAGTGTTGTGAGGCTTGTGGGGTCCCAGCCACGCACCTGCCACGTGTGTGGCCACACACTGTCTACTCGCGTGGTGCAGGGCTTTGGCCAGGGCATCTTAGGCCAGTCTGGCTCTCGCTGGGCATCTCAGCAGTGTCCCCGGCTCAGCCAGCAGCACAGAGGGGCCATCCTCATTCAGGCGGCCTGGAAGGGCTACCGGACCCGCCGCCAGCTGAGCCAGGAACAGTATGCAGCCAATATGGTTCAGGCCACATGGAGGGGACATTATACACGCAGCTGCCTCACCACAGATGCCCTCTTGGGAACAGGAGGCCCATAGAACATCTCCAGGGAGAATTCACACCGTACCTCGAGGGCTTACTCTTTGCACTGGCCTGGTGTCTAGGCACTTGGCTGTGGGCAGAGACTCTTGGTGGCCATGGTGTCCTGTTGCTCTTATGAATACAGTGCACTACAGCCTGCCCTGGTCACGTGTCTTGAGTTAAAACACAACGGGAAGTCTAGCGCATGCCGGAGGCTTGAGTCCCAGTGGCTCCAGCCCCTGTGGGATCTGAGGTTGGGGAACCTCAATTATTTTCCAGGGTGTACAGGTCACTAGTGTGGAATCTTGTGTCACATGGCTAATGGCGTGGCTTATCTGGGGCTAGCAAAATGACCCCTCCTGCTTGCTGTTAAACCTGTCTTCCCCATGACGGGAAGAACTGATACCCCCAGGTCACACACACACACACACGCTTACACACACACACAAAGTACATATACATAGCACGCATACACACATAGCACACACACATGCACACATACACACACCTGTGTCTGGCTGGGTGTGATGGCACACACCTGTCACCTCAGCACCGGTGGTGGGGGCAGGAGACTCAGGAGTTTTCGGCCAGCCTGGGATATACGGTGAGACCATATCTCAAAAACAAAGATCAACAACCAAACAATGAGAACGTGCCTGGCCAGGCCCAACCCACTTTGACTTCCTCAGCTCAAGTGTACATGAGAGTACCTCCTTCTGAAACCGCTAGAAGGTTCTAGTTGTATCCACCGGTGAGGTGAGCCGGAGAGAGACAGAGGCATCCTCAGCCCGGGTCTGGAGGATCCTGGAAGCCAGAGACAAGGGTTTTCAGCTCAGGTTTGGGGCAACCGTAGAAGGGCTGTCCCAGAGTGACTGGGGACAGGGTGTGTGTACCGAGGGAGGGTGGGAAGGGAACCAAGCGCCCTGCGCACCCCGCTCTCGCCGGCAGGGGGCGCGCGGGCGAGCTATCACCTGGCCGCGCACCTGCAGCCTGGACGCTCGGCGGGAATGGCGGGTTCCTGGCTACTGCCGCTGGCGCTGGCCGTGCTGCTGCTAGTGAGACTCAGAGACTCCTCTGTCGTCCTTGTAGTCACAGGTAAGCTGGTGTAGGAAAATGGCGTGACTCCGGGAGACAGCGGGGCTGGGGGCACAGGGCTCAGACCCTCCCTTCCCTTTCTCTCCCTTCCCAGACACAAGCAGGGTTGGTACCGACCCCCGAGGGACATCTGAGCTGGGACAGAGGCCAGTGACCTCCCTGACACTTCAGTGAGGACGCCCCCACCCCCGGTAGTGGGAAGGGCAAGGGATCGGGCTTCAACTAGAAGTCAGTGGCCCCACAGCTACCCCTAAGACGGTTGAGTTTATTGTAGATGATGGTTTCATTTCCAAAAGTCCCACATTTATCCCTGGAAGCCGGGCTGGCTCCAACCTGTGGACGACTTTATTAGGGTCAATTGACAGGGATTGGCACCCGCCAGCCTTCCATTTTGGAGACTGGACTGAGGGAAAGTCCGATGCCAGGCACACTGCCCAGAACAGCTCTACTCTGTGTATTACTTTCAAGTAAACCGTGAGACCTGCTCAGTGCTAGGTACTTAATAGGCTCGGTGTTTGCCGCCCCCTCTAAACTCTCTGGTTTCTTCAGTTCACCCAGGACCTTAATTTCCTTCAGAGTTCCGGTTTGGATTGGGGTTGGCTATGGGGTTTGAGCCAACTTCACTTTCCCAGAGATTTCTCAGTGGCGACTCACACTCCTAGATGCTTTTCGGCCAGGGAGACCGAGGAGTGGGAGGGCTCAGCTCAGCGCTGCTCCCCACACTCGGGGGCAGCACAGAGACCTTATTTCCTCATATCTACTGTGTGAGGTGATGCTAGGAGGAAACAGAGCGATCATCCTGGGCAGAAAGGGCATGGGAGGGGCAAAGCCACCATGAGTGACCTTGTGCCCCGGGCACACCTGGTTGGAGCCACCCGGATCTGGGAAGGAAGTCATAGTAGGGGGTGGATCAGGAACTCTTTCCACGGTCTCTGAACTCCTCCAGGGATGGGATGTGAACCAGGGAGCCTCAAGGAACAGCGTGTGGGTCAAAGAGCTGATTCCTGGGATTGGCAGGGGCTGGGGTGTGTCTCAGTGGTAGAGTTTGTGGCCAGCATTTGGGGCAGAATTCAGATCAGAGTTCCCCAGTTCTCAGAGCTCTAGAAACCTGGATGGGGTGGTACCTGCTCCTGAGGAATCGAGCTGAATAAAGCTTCAACTTCCTGAGACTCAGTTTCCCTCTACTGTAAAGTGGGAGTCACAGTCAGTGCCTGCGTCCTAACAGGTGGCACTGTGGCCCAGATCTGAGCATCAGGCAGATCAAACCAAAAGCCCAGAGAGAGAGAGAGAG
>LOJH01026990.1:17473-31266 GCA_001685095.1 Ellobius talpinus
CTCCTCCTCCTCCTCCTCCTCCTTGTTTTTCTTTTTTCGAGACAGGGTTTCACTATGTAACAGCCTTAGCTATCCTAGAACTCATACTGTAAACCAGGCTGGCCTCAAACTCACAGAGATCCTCCTGCCTCTGCTTCCTAAGTGCTGGGATTAAAAGTGTCTGCCACCACCACTCCACTAAATTTTTATTTTGAAATAAGGTCTCATTTTGTATCCCAGGCTGGCTTCAAACTTTCAATCCTCCTGTCTCAATTGCCTCCCCAGTGCTTAAATCATAGATGTGTATGCTACCACACCCAGGCAGCAACCATTCTTAGTGGGTGCTGTCCACATCAGCCAGTTCCTTTCTACTGTAAGACAGCTGATCGGAAGAGCTCACCCTGCAGAGGAGAGTGGAAAGTGCATGCGTGGTTTACTGTTTTGTTTCACAGACAGGATCTCACTGCATAGCCCTGACTAGCCTGGAACTCACTATATAGACCAGGCTGGTCTCAAACTCACAAGAGATCCTCCCACCTCTGCCTCCCAAGCGCTGGGATCTAGGGCATGCACCACCCTGGCTGTCTTGAGTATTGGTTCTGAGTGCTAGCCTCCCTGATTAGAGGTAGGCACTCCGATGGATTCCATTTCCAGGTCTTCGGCTGTTCCTGTTGTTACCTTAATACCTCCCCTGGCATGTCCCAGCACCCCCTTGTCTGCAGGGTGTGTATGTTGACTTTTGGGGGAGGGAGCAGGAAGATGTGGGCGATGGACCCATTGTACAGATGACTTAACAGAGTCCCCAACAATGTTGTGTGTTCAGGCCCCACTGGTGGGGGGAGGAGCAGGAAGCTGGGCTTGATGGTCTGTCTACACAGCCTGCTCTGTGCCCGGGTTGAGTATGGTGATATCTGCACGGAGGCATGCATTAGGCGCGGGCCTCGGCTGGCTCTCAGGCTGCATCTCATCCTGTCCGCCCACAGATCAACTATTGGCATTCGGAGCAGTGCAACATGATCAACGGGACTTCTGGGCAGATGTGGGCACCATTCATGACACCCCAGTCGTCGCTGGAATTCTTCAGCCCAGAGGCCTGCAGGTAACACTTACATAGGGACTCCCTACCTCTCTGCTTCTGCTCCTAGGGAGTGCAGGGCCTGGCCCGCTGCGTGCTATGGCTCAGTTTTTCTTGTCACTGGGACAAAACACCTGACAGAGGTGACTGGGCAGGGTATTTATTTTGGATTATGGTTGCTTGAGGATTTGCACCTTAAGGGGTCATCAACCTCCCCCAAACAGCGCCCCCGGCTGGCGTCCGAGAGTGGAAGCAGCGTGTAGCCTGACTTTTTCCCAGAGAGGCTGTGATCCAGTGACTGCTGAGGGCTCAGTCATGAGAGTGGTGATGCGGGGCGATGGCGGGGAAAAGGTCAAGGTCTGAGGCGAACTGTGAAGTGGAGCTGGAGGCCTGGGGTCTCCAGGAGCCTAGATCTCTGACTGCTGGGTACAGTTCCTGCTCAGTCTACCAATTTCCAACTCCCCTGCCTCAGAGGTGTGCTGGGGCCTTGTAGCTTGGGCTCCACCATCCCAAGGTCCCGACTGTGGCCTGGGGAGACGTGGTGGGTCTCTGGGCTCATTCCCGAGTGGTGCCCTAGCTGGTGTTCCATTCTGGCCACGCCGGAGGTGACCTTGGCCTGGGAAGTCATTGGGCTGACCTTTGAGCCCTGTGCCTCTCCAGCTAACACAGGCAACTGCTCCGTGCCATGTGAACATGACTATGACGGTGAGCAAAGTCTGTGCCTTGGTGCTCATGTCCATTGGGTACTTTCAAAAGCAGAGCTTTGCTATTTTTTTAAAATGTATTACTATTTTTTAATTATGTGTATATGTGTGGGTCTGTGTGCATGCACGTGGGTGCTTGGGGAGGCCAGAAGAAGGCGTCAGATCAACTGGAGCTTGTGTTATAGGTAGTTGTGAGCTGCCCAGTGTGGGGGCTGGGAACCGAAGTCTTCCTAGAAGAGCTGTAAGTGTTCTTAACCATTGAGCCATCTCTCCAGCCCATTTGTGTGTGTGTGTGTGTGTGTGTTTGCGTGCACATGATGGAACCCAGAGCCTCACATACACTAAGTAAGTGCTCTTCCCCCGAGTCATGCCCCAGTCCCCAAATAGGATTCCAGACTTAGAGGAAACATCTTCAGCCTGGCCTCTGTCAGTGACAGAGGTGATTGAGGTGGCTCAGAACTGGGGAAGGCTCGGTTCATAAAGGATTCATCATTAGCAAGAGAACCTGAGTTCAATCCTCAGAACTTAGCAGGAGCGTTTGCCTAGGAACCCAGCACTGGGGAGGCGGAGGTGGGAGAGAGCTGGAAAGCTGTCCAACCTGGCAGAATGGATGAGCTCCGGGTTCACGGTGAAACCATCTCAAAAAAGAGGTGGAAGAGTGACTGTAAAAGAAATCCAGTGTTGGTGTCTGACCTACAACACACACATGTGCACACACGTACACATATAAACACACCCATGGCATAGATACCTATACCTGTGACACAAAGGGAAAGGAAAGATGCATTTCCCTCTCAGGTTCTGAGCTTTCAGTACAGGCACAAGATGCTTTTGAAGATCTTGCAGTCAGTGTTGTGTGGTGGGAGCCCTGGGGGTGTTGGCTCGGTAGTACAGCACCTGCTTGGTTTATGTGAGGCCCTGGATTCAGCCAGGTTAGTGTTTCTAATGAACCTGTGACTGAGCAAGACGCTTAGCTTAGCGTGAAACTGAGGAAGAGCCTGGGAACACACAGCCCCTTTCAAGGCCACCCTGAATGACCTGAAGCCCTACCATTAGATCCCACGTGGTTTGCTTGTTTTTGAGACAGGGTCTCTCTGTGTAGCCTTGGCTGTCCTGGAACTAGCCTGTAGGAGAGACTGGCCTTGAACTCACAGAGATCCACCTGCCTCTGCCTCCTACAAGTGCTGGGATTAAAGGCATGTGCCACCACAACCAGGCATAGACCCCACTTCTTAAAGATTTCCCCAATCCAGTAGCACCCCTGAGACCTGCCCTTGACCGCAGGACTCTTGTGCATTCACCCACATTGCAGCCACAGTTGCTCCCTGTGTTTCTCTTCTCTTTTGCTCGTCTCTGGAACCATTGCTCCACACGCTCCTCTGTTTGCTCTCTCCTGGAATCGCTTGAGAGTGGGACGCAGGCTAGGTCCCTGTCCATCAACCCTTCGGGGGTGTTCTCCAAAAACAAAGGTGTTTTCTTAAACAATCACAAGGCTCAAAATCAGGGAATTTAACATCAACCTGATAAGATCTGAGTTGGTGCTGCCACATAAATTAAAAAACAAACCATGCTTGTAATTTCAGGTTATGATCTATCTTTGTGGGTGGGCGTGGGGACCAAAGACCAAACCTCAGGCAGCTAGTCAATTCACTTACAAGAGCAGAGTTAAACTGAGTGCGCTCACGCCTAGGGCTCAGAAAGCTGGCTCCGCTCTCATATAGTCCATGATCCAGATCTAGGGAACGGTGCCACCCACTGTGGACTTGGTCTTCCCACATCGATTAAAGGAATCATGACAGTTTCACAGGCTAGCTTGATCTAGACACTCTCCTATTGATAGTCTCTTTGCAGGAAATTCTAGATATGTCAAATTGACCAAACTTACCATCACACTGTGTGAAATTAATATTTTATTTGGCTAAAATATTTATTTGTTAGATATATTTTATTTATCTAAAATATTATTCTAAACATTACTGAGAAGAGCTTTTGTTTAGTATCAGGTTTTAGAAATCTGGGTGGCAGCCAGGCGGTGGCGGTGCACGCCTTTAATCTCATCACTCAAGGCAGAGGCAAGTGGATCCCTTTGAGTTTGAGGCAAGCCTGGTCTATGTAATGAGTTCTAGGGTTACATAGAGAAACTGTAGGGCTACATAAAGAAAAAGAGAGAGAGAAAGATCCAGTGTCTTATCCTCTTGCAGTCCATCCCATTTGGACTCTTGTTTGTCTTGAGATGGGTCTCACTGTGTGGCCCTAGCTGCTGGAATTGACAAAGATCCTCCTGCCTCCATCTCTCCAATCCAAGGATTAAAGCTGGAAGCCACCACACAGTGCTCTGGACTCTCCTTGTTTTGAGGATCGGGCAGGTGTGTGTGTGTGTGTGTGTGTGTGTGTGTGTGTGGTGCTGACTATGGACAGAGTGGGTCACCCCATCCTTGTTTCCAATCAAGAGTGTGATTGAGGTTCGACCACAGGGTGAATGGTCAGACAGGAGTTAGGGTGGGCAAGGGGGACCTGGAGAGCTGAAGTCTGATGTGTGTGTATTCCAGGCTGAGGGAGAGGTGGGATCCTAAGTTCCTGGGGCAGGAAGGGGTATGTTTGAACAGCACCTTGGAGGCCCTTGGTGTGTGTAGTGAGACAGGAGGGGTGAGGGAAGCTGGGGGTGGTATCCTACTACAGGTTGACAGTAGGGGCCCTGGTGATTGATTGTTCCTCAGCATCCGCAGGAGACCATTGCCCAAAGTCCTAGTTCCCACAGTTCTCTGTGCTTCAGTCCCTATCCAGAGAGCATGGTGCCAGGTGTTGGTGGGGCACACCTTTAATCCCAGCACTCAGGAGGCAGAGGCAGGCAGATCTCTGTGAGTTCGAGGCCAGCCTGGTCTATGAGCACGTTCCAGGACAGCCATAGAGAAACCCTGCCTTAAAGAGAGAGGAGAGAGAATGGCATTTCACTGTAAATGGACAGGAGCTCTGTAAACTTCAGATTACCTCAGGGGACCACACCTAGTGCGCCAGGACAGTACAAGTGCTGGCTTTCTTTATTGTTTGGGGAACAAGGAGAAAATTTACCAGGTGGGCAGTAGAGGTGCAACTTTGCTCACAATGTTTTATTATTATTATTATTTCATTTTGATTTTTTTGAGACAGAGTGTCATGTCATCTAGGCTGGCCTTGAACTTGCTGTGTAGCCAAGAATGACCTTGATCCCCTGATTCTCCTAAGTAGAGCACTAAGGGAATAGTTCTCACCCTGCCTCCTCCCTGCAGGTCCATGAAGCTCACCTACCACAATTCAGGGGTGTTTGAAGGCATCCCCATCTATCGCTTCACGGCCCCCAAGACTCTGTTTGCCAATGGGTCCGTCTACCCACCCAATGAAGGCTTCTGTCCATGCCTCGAGTCTGGCATTCAGAACGTCAGCACCTGCAGGTTTGGTAAGTGTCTCCTCTGCACTGCTTCCCTGCCTTCAGACTGAGGAGAGAGGGTGGCACCAGGATTTTATCTGCGCCAGCTTGCAGTCCCATTAATCTCTGGTCTCTGCACCTCTGATGAGCTCAGTGCTACAGATAGGGAACTAAAGATAATGCCACCCTGATAAATGTCCCACCAGCTCTCATTAGCCACAGGCTATATCACTCCGAAGTCCGAAGGGTCCAGCCCTGAGGTTAAGATTCTGAGAGTGGACATTGTTTCTTGGCCATGGAGAGGAGTCTGCCCTCATCCCCTTCCTGTTTCTGGAGGCAACACATTCCTTGGCTTGTGGCCCCTTCCTTTCAACCTAGTCTCCAGTTTGAGACCGTAGTGCTGTGTGGCCCAAGTTCTCTTCTAACTTGGCATCCTTTCTGCCCCTGCCGTCTGAGCACTGGGATGGTAGGCACATACCCTGACATCAGCTCCGCCAAAATGCTTCATTCTGTGCCCTCCTCCTCTGCCCAGCTCATGTTTTCAGGACCCCAGAGACTGGCTGGCTGGGGGCCACTGTGAGACTAGAGTCTGAGCAACAGCCGATCTTTAGCCTGGTGGCTGCAGCTGTGATTCCTTTGCCATTGGGATGTGGGTGGGAGCACCCCTGGGGCTGTTCACCTGCAGAGAAGCAACAGCTTGGCAGAGTCCAACTGACGGTTCTGGTGTTGTGTAAAACTCTCCTCTTCAGCTGAGCCGGGTGTGCTGGCTGTGTCCCCTGGCGTCCGCTCTGAGTCCTAATCGTGTGCCAGACCCTGCTATGCCCACCTCTGTTGCTCTATTTGGATACCTGGATGTCAGCTCCAGGCCACACCCCCTCACCCCTCACCTGGTGGTCAGGCCTAGGCAGCTCCAGGTCCCTCCCGTGCATTCTTTCTCCTTCCTCCCCAGCTTCTTCCCCAGTCTGCTACTGTGGTCTGCTCCATCCCTTGCCAGCTCACATTGCACCAGATGTGAATCAAATTGAAATGAAAAGCTTCCTCTGTTCATATCCTCTTTGGCCCACTGACCATTCTCTGTGCATTCTCTTAGCGCCTTCCTAGTGCTTGCTCGGGGCTATCGAGTTATTTAACCCTTCCCTGCCTGTCCCCTCCCTGGACTGCAAACCTTGTGCCTTGCCTCCTCCTGCACCCAGGATGCCCTGCCGGCCTTATAGTCATTGTTCACAAAGTGTTGAGCTATGCACAGACAGAAGCAAGAAGGCCTGAGGCAGGGTGGTGAAGTGACCTGGTTGGCGGGACACAACCTCTCTCTGACTGGGTCTGACTTTCAGAGCCTGTTTGGGTGGAACGCTGTCTTGTAGCTAGAGAAGTGGGCTCTGGAGATACCGCCGTGGGGCGGGAAGAAGAGAAGTGACGGAATGGTGGATCCTAGTCCACAGACATCTGGGGCCGGTGGCAGCTGCCTGGCCTGGCTGCGGCACGTGTGGTTCGTGGGATTCAAGTTCCTGGGGCAGAGTCCTACAGGTCTTTCCTGTGGGCAGGAAGCTGTGTCTACAGCCCCCAGCTCTGCCTTCTTGGTGCTCGGTCCCAGAGCTTGCTCCAATTGGTCTAGTCACTGAGACCACACCACAGGAGCAGCGACATCCCGACATCCCCATAGAGCTCTGAAATCAGGATTTCAGATGTGCCAGAGGGTCTAAGTCTGTAGCTTGTTCTTTTGGGTTTTTTTCGGGGGGAGTGTGGGTACAAGCATGTGTTTGTAGGTACATGCATGCATGGAGGCCAGAGCTGGGTGTCTTCCTCAATTACTCTCTATTTTTTGAGACAGATGCTCTCACTCATCCATGACCTGGCGAGCTCTAGGGATTCACCTGCCTCTGCCTCCCAGTGCTGAGGTTACAGATGTGTGCTGCCACATCTGGTTTTCAATGCAAGTGCTGGGGACCTGAACTCAGGTCCTCAGGCTTGTGCAGGAGACACTTCACTGACTGAGCCATTTTCCCGACCCCCAACACTTACTTTTTTTAAATGGGAGAAAAACAAGGACGGGAAGGGGGTGGCTCAAATGGTCTAGAGCAGTTTGAATTCTGCAAAGGGAGCACAGCCGTGTGGCCAACAGCAACCCCACGAAGAGGCAGACCTTGTAGGGCACAGTGTTTCTCCACTCCTCCTGCCCACTGTCTGACTTTTGGTCTCCAGGCACCAGTCTTCATGTAGATGGAGTCATGCTGTGTGTTCTTTCCCCCCCACTCTCTAATGCCACCCCTACCACATCTATATGGTCCATCTGCAAGACGGTGGGTGGTTGAATTTGGCCTCTAGCTTGTTGTGTAGTAATCCATAGTGGGACTATGCTCCGCTTGCCCTACCCCTTCCTGGCTCATGGAGTTATCTCGTGGCATTTTGCTATTACAAGGGTGCTTCTAGAACATTCATGCACATGCTGTGAGGGTGCACCCAACTGAGTCCACCTTTCTGTGGCATTTTATCTGACGATAAAGAATGCGCATAAGTTTCCCCTTCTGGGTCACGAGAATTCCTTGGACTCAGGACTCCCCGTGTGTCATCTCCCTGTCTTGGGAGGGCCTCAGACCTTTCCTAGAGTGCCCCTTAATCACAACTGGGGTAATCCTGAGCAGTTAAGCCTGGATACATGGATCATAAAGCTATAAATTAATTATACTTATTGCCTGGGTGCGTCTCTCTGAGGGTGTGTGAAAATAAAAAAGAAAGATGAAGCACACCTGTTATTAGAAAGCCACAGGGGTGTGCCAGCAGCAGCAGCAGGCGGTGTCAGCAGCCATGACACCCTGCTGGAATCTGTGCCTTCCAGGTGTGGTTAGGTGGTAGCTTCATTTCTCCAGGATCCACCGTGTCCCTCCTACAGAAATGGGGTTCTGGTGTTTGCTGGTATCCCCTTTCACAGAGTGGATCGGAGGGGTGGAGTCAGGGTTTTCCAAACTGAAGGCAAGAATGGGTGACCTTAGAGGGTCTGTAGGTTCACCTGAATTCTCAGGGACTCCTGTTCTCCACCTTAACGAGTCCTCTGTCCCATCAACCAGCTCTCAAGTAACGACACAGAGGCTTCTTATTAATTATAAAAGCTTGGTCTTAGCTTAGGCTTGTTTCTACCTAGCTCTCTTAACTTCAAATGACCTGTTTCTCATCTACATGCTGTCCCATGGCTGTGGCTTTTCCCTCTCCTCCTACATGTCCTGCTTCCTCTGTGTCCGGCTGGCAGCTCCTTCTTCCTTTTTCCCAGAGCTCTCTCTGCCCAGAAGTCCTGCCTATACCTCCGGCCTAGCTTTTGGCCATTTAGCTTTTAATTAAACCAGTCACCGTGACATACCTTGGTACAATGCAATCAAATATCTTGCAACATTTCCCCTTTTAGTCTAAATAAAAATGAAAAGGTTTAAACTCTAACATAGTAAAACTATATGGAAAAGAACAATTATCAGGTAAGAATTGTGTTTACAATATCCAGTTCATTTGTATTGGGAAATTTAGAGAAATTATTATCTATCTTATCTTAATGAGTTCAAAGTTTTATACCTAAACCATTTATATCATAACTTGTATTACCAACCCAAAACTATCTTTTTTCTCCTCAAAGCATTTTCTTAGATAAACAATTTAAACTTGTATGACTCTCAAGCTTATACATTTTATACTTCCTTTTGTGAGTTTCTTCTCTGAATTTGGTAACGGGGAAAACTGTAGCTATAACTGTTGTTGTCTTCAACTCTATCAGAGACCTGAGGATATACTACTACCTGAGCAAACAAGAAGTGTAGAACCAAAAACTTATAAAACTATAGAAATGGACAGAAACCGCTGGCTGTTGAGACAATCACCCAAGGTTCCTCTGCAATGCTGGGGCATCCATCTTTGGCCTACAGGCCTAGAATAGCTGATAGACTCTTTTGGGAAGCAGGAATTTTGAAGGACTGTCCTATCTCATCTTGACAAAGTTCGACAGTTTCCACCTTTTGTGTTTTGCTTGTCAAATTTGGACAGCATACTGTCAGCAGTCAAGGCAAGAGCAGTTTCTTGCCCAAATGGCAAGCTTTCCTACAGTGAAAGCAAATTCCATATGGAGTTTCTTCAATGCCCATCATCCTTTTTTTTTTAAATAAATTGGTGCTGCCAGAAGCAGCCATGTCTCACTGTCATGGAAAGCCTAATGTTATTAAAACATTAAAGTACCACATTCTGTAGGTCTCTGAAGTGTTTGAAGACCATCTGTCTATTTGAAATATGTCTCTGATTGACCTTGAAAATATACCTAACATGACTATAAGTTTGATTGTTATAGATGACTAACTGCTCCTGTATTTCTTTATTGTCCTAATAGTTTTCAAGGACTAGAACTCTACATTACATTTTTAAAATGAGCTACATAGGTACAATATCTTAAACAAGATATAGAAACATAATGCAGTATAACAAAAATAACCTTAAATTTGTGTAAAAATACAAAATCCATACCCATGTAAACTGTTTGAGACTAGTATTTACTTTTTTACTTTAAAAGCAGATTCAGTAATCTACCCTTTTAACCTATCAATCCTATATCATTTTTTCTTTTCAGAATGAGATCCTAGACTCTAATCTCTTTTGCTTAGTTTCCTTCCTGACCATGATGATAACAACTTATAACCAACCTCCTTAAACAATGTTAAACAACCATAACCCACCTACCAACCAAAAACCACCACTCCACCTCTTGGGAACGTGGGCATTGTGTTCTCTAGATTGCTTCCTGTTGTCTGGGGGTGATGGTATCTTTTGGGGAACCTGAAGAAAATGAGATAAAGATCAAGTTCTGAGAGGACCAGCTGTTGTCCTGTCTCGGTGGGATGGCAGAGTGCAAGGCTTATCTGAAGTCCTGACTGGAGTGATCTACGAGGCTGGACCACTTTGACGTTGTCCTGAACAGTTTGTAGAACAAAACTGATCTTTGGGTGGTGTTTGTCAACTTAATGGCATTACCACAGTCCAGGTGGGTTTGTCACTGTGGGGCCCCAACATCCTTTTAGAGACTTCAAAGTCACTGGTAAGAATGGTCACCATTCACTGTAGGAAACTTAAATATTTTTTATATCATATTAATCTTATAAATTTTGAGATATTTATACCTTAAGAAAAGTTTTAGAGAGCCAAAATAAAACCTAAAGAGTATGAGATTACTGGCAATAGAATAGTCCCTAATGTTTGTTTTTCTATTATCCATACCAGGTGGTTCTTTTGACATGAGACAGAGATTTTGGATTTTTCTTTAAAAAGCATGCTTGGGTTTAGAGAAGGAGAGAGCCACATTCCAGTTCCAAGGTCATCTTTAATTTTTAATTGAATTATAACTATAAAAAGACCATTTGCCTTATATGTCTGTAGAGAACAGTAAAGACAAACATTTGGGAAGATTTATGAAGTTTTTATCCTGTTGGAAGTGTGCTATACCGTTAGGACAGTTTGCACTTTCTTGGGGCATTTTCTCTGTGTGATTCCTCCTTCTTCTTCAGATATCTCATTTGTCGTGTGGGCTTCAGATTCCTTAGTTGGATGTTTTTATTCTCCTGGAAAGACAAAAACAAAACCCTGCCTCACCTTAGCTTTGGGGAGTCTCCCTGTTTGGCAGGTTGAATGGCCATGCTGTTTGATGAGCTATTGCCTCTCCTAATCAAGAGGTCTCTGCTATTCCAATCTAATCTTTATCAATTTTGATGGTATCCTGTGGAAACAAAAGAAAAACCTCTTCCCCAATGTAACACATATCCCAGTTTCCATTCTGATATCAACACGTCTTTGAGGCACATAGGCAGATTTAATTCGCAGTCCCTTCCATAATCTAGTGTCTCTCAGGAGCTGCCATTTGCTGATCAGCATTCAAAAAACTCAAAGTCAACAGAGCACCATAAAGAATTCAGACACCCGGGGCTGGAGAGATGGCTCAGCGGTTAAGAGCGCTGATTGTCCTACCAGAGGTCCTGAGTTCAATTCCCCAACCACATGGTGGCTTACAAACATCTCTAATGAAAGATCTGGTGCCAACTTCTGACCTGCAGGGACACGTGCAGGCAGAATATTGTATACATAATAAATAAATAAATCTTTTCTTTAAAAAAAAAAAAAGAATTCAGACACCCTATATAACTAGTAACTCACACATCAGGCCCTTGTCCTGGGATGGCTGTATTGGTAGTGAGGTCCCGTCTCAGGGTCCTGGATGGGAATCTCTTGCCAGGGCTGTCCCCTTACCTCCTGTGATGTCAGAGACCCGCCCATTTGTACCCCTGAGCTATGATGCCTACAAAAGCAGCTCATGCGTCTGGCTTGGCATTCAGACACAGTTTCCCCTCTCAAAATCATGTGACCTTGATTTTCCTTTCCATTTTCATCTTCCATGATTCCTCTTGCACCTCTGGCCCCGGGGCCTCCATGCTCTTATCTCTGCCACACTCCTACCTGGCATGCCTTGCCCTCTCCCCTCCTCCACCCACCCCTGCCACTGAATCAGCCACCCTGGCTCCATCCATCCTCCTTGTAACCTGTTCCCAACTTCTTTACACAGTGAAGGAAGGGATTCTCCCTGCCTGGTCACCAATGTCACATCTTGTGAATGCCCCCACTGACTGCGGGTCTCTTTCCTTCCTTGTCCTGCAAGCCTGGTGCCCAGCCAGTCTTCCGACCCTGTCCCTCTCCTCCTCCAGGTGCTCCCCTGTTCCTGTCACACCCTCACTTCTACAATGCCGACCCTGTGCTCTCCGAAGCTGTACTCGGTTTGAACCCTGACCCAAAAGAGCATTCCTTGTTCCTGGACATTCATCCGGTAAGTCCTGTGCCCCGCTAGAGTCTGGGGCTGGTTCCTGTGGGTTGCTGCATGCTCCTCTTCCCTCTCACCCCCCAGCACAGCTGGCTCAGACTTGGGTAGGGGAGCCCAGTTCCTTCCACAGAGGTGACTTCTAGAACTTCGAGCCATCAAAGGTCCCCAATTCCATAGTTCAGTGATGTCATTACTTTTGTTATTGGGGCCTATAAAAAAGATATATGGTGGTAAATTAATTAAGAAATATCAGCTGGAATGTCTCCTGCACCGAGATACCCTTGACAGTGTCAAGACACTAAAGATTTCAAGACATCAGTGAGAGCCACAATGTCTCACAGAGAAATCGATGTGGGGAATTTGTCCTGTGTTAACTTGTATCCACTAGCCAGGGCCAGGAGGGTGACTCTCAGACACAGGCCCTCTCTGGTATATACAGCCCTTCTCTCTGCCTCTGGTTACTGTAGGATGTGTCCAGTCAGGCCGCTGTCCTTACCGTTAACTTGGGGAGTCTCAGGATCCCTATCTTGCACGGGCACCCATGACGCCCTGAAGGCATTTTGTGAAAACCTTTTTGTTTTACTGGATGGGGATAGAAGCCTGGGCCTCTCACACATGACAGGTGCTCTGGTTCTGGCTGGGCCTTCATCTGGTCTTCAACTTCCAATCCTCCTGCCTCAGCTTCTAAGTGCGTCTTCACACCTGGCTCACAGCCGAGGGCTATTGCAGAGGAAGGATGGGCGCGTAGGATGAAATTGTCTGATGTCTTCCCCAGCTTGTACCTAGCCAGAAACCTGACATACAGGAAATATTTTATGTTGAGAAAGCCCCTCAGGATAGGGGCCTGGGTGTTGACTAGGGACCTGTCCTGTGGGCCCCTCTCCTGGAGGCAGATCCATTCTCCTGACTCCCAAAGACACAGGTGCCTAGTATTAACTGTCTAAGCAAATGGATGTGGCACAGTGAGGCCAACACCCTGGCTTAGGGAGTGGGGACTCCCTGGAACTCAGGTTCCAAGACTGACACTGGGCACCCAACCTGGCAGAGTTCCTGGGGAGGGTTGCTCAGCCCACCCACGGTGAAGCTGTATGCATGATCCGCGCACCTCTGTCTGAAAGCCATATCCAGTTTCTGGAGGCCTTTGCCCAGTTCCCTTTGCCCTGGGGACAGGAGGGACCTGGGTGCGCTGGACTCAAAGGAAAGGCAATGATGTCCTTGCCCTCTGCTGTGGGTGGCCATGACTGGAGAGGTGGCCTTCAGCTTCGGTCATCCTTGCAAGAGTCGCATGATGGGCAGGGCTAGCTGCAGTCTCAGCAAACCGTCTGCACAGAGCCCCATCCCAGTGCTGGAATGGAACCTCATACCGAGGCCTCTTCACCAAGCTTCTCTCATGTCGTTCTAGAACTTTCTCCCTGAGTGAAGTGACGTGGGTGTCAGTTCATTCGTATGATGATTTTTAAGCATCGCATTTTAAAATAGCGCCGTGTACAGGAAGCACTTTGCTGCCGCCTCAGCTAGGAAGTGGCAGATCCTGCCTTGCTGTGTCTCAAGAGAAAAGGCCACAAGCTACTGCGCACTTAACCCTGCTCACCCTGGATTGGGCCCTGCGCTGAGCTTCCTGAGCCAGTGGGAAAGGTTGTAAACAGATTGAAAAAGCCATCCTAGCCAGGCAGCAGTGGTGGCGCACGCCTTTAATCCCACCACTTGGGAGGCAGAGGCAGGAGGCTCTCTGTGAGTTCAAGGCCAGCCTGATCTACAAAAGCTAGTTCTAGGACAGGCTCCAAAGCTACAGAGAAACCCTGTCTC
>LOJH01026991.1:0-18205 GCA_001685095.1 Ellobius talpinus
AGAGCGAGGGGGAGGGGGAGGGGGAGGGAAATGGGAGGATGGGAGGAGGTAGAAATTTTTAATAAATAAAAAGTCTGTGCTTACTGAACAGCTCTGAGAAACAGAAGCTGAGGTTGTGTGAGATGGTTCAATATTCCGACAAAGTGCAAGGGTCTTAATTTTCCAGTATGATAGGTCCACTCTGGTGTGTGTAAAATGAAGAATTCAGATTTTTAGAGCTAGTAGGAAGTATTAAAAAGTTGGCTTAAGTAGATGCTGAAAGTTTTTATTTACTGAAAGCTAAACCATCTGCTTGAGTAGACACAGATTTTTGCCACACGGCAAGAAGAGTAAAAGACTTTCCTGAAAGGGAAGGAGTCTCTAGAGGTCAGTTGGGTACAATAGGCTCTGCAGCTCCTCCCTGTGTCAAGGAAGTTTGGATCAAAACCCTACAAGACCCATGCAAGCTGCTCTAATTTAAACCCCAGAGGCTCCTATAGGCTAAATAATCAGCAAATAAGACAAACTATCCATAGAAGACATTTTTCCTGTGCAACTGCCAACATGTCATCAAAGCCACAGTCACTCTTGGCAAAGAAAATTATATCAAGGGCATAGAGGCAGCTCTATCACTGAGGATGCTTCATCCACTTAAAAACACGGATTTATTTTCAGAGTTTCTTTGTAGAAGAGGATTCCAGAAAGGCCATGCTAACTGGGGGAAGTCATGGTATGAGAATTTCAAGTGGGTATACGATGATGTAAGAACCAAGTGGGGAAAAGGGCAGCTAGAGGAAATGAAAGACAGGGTAGGACTACGGGAGAGCTGCCTCATGTAAACACAACACGGGAAGATTCCCAACTTGAAAAGAAGCACTTTTGAAAATTAAGCAATTAATTAAAATTCAGAGAAGGGAAGGGGAGGAGACAAACAATATGAACAACACAACACACTCAAGATGAGCATCGTTGAGTACCATAGGATAATGTTGGAAATAAGAGGTATGGTGGTGTATAGTGGGGTTAAGGTAACAATGTGCCTAGAAAACTATGCTGGCTCATGAGGATGAGGAAAATTGTTTAGCAGTGGTAGGATTTCAGTAGCATCTTCAATGATAAGGGCTGCCACATGCTAGGCCCATACTCTGTAACTGATCCATACCCCCACCCCCAATAGTCTCTTTGACAGTCTTCATCATGCTATATTTTATAGCTTAAAGTGGCTTCTTTCATTCATTAATGATCGAAGTCATCTGGATGTACCTCTTGCTAATTTGAGTCCCTTTTAAAACTGTGTCTTCTCCCAGGCAACCTGCTCAGTCCAACTCAGCATGTGACGGAGCACTGCAGCAAGGAGCAGCTGCTCATTGGACTACCTAACCCAACCCCCATCCCCTAAAAAACCGCAAAGAACTGGTCATTTCCTTATTCAGATCACAGTGCACCTCACTAAAAAGTATTATATGTCAGAGCCTAACATGAAGCTAGGTCTAAGTATTTGTCACAATTCATGTACAATGAGGCACAGGCAAAGAATTTACTAGAAGTTACTGGAAGATGTTCATTTTCAGAGAGACTGTTCTCACTTATTCTTGCCTGGAATACGGATCTGATGACTTGATCATCCGAAGGGCCAAATGAATCCAGCCTTCATGGTCTTGGAATCCTTAAGCTGTTGAATCAACATTAGCAACCAGGTCTGCTCACTGCAGCCCTTGTGGATATCTTGACAAACCTTCTAAACCTGGCTTAAATTCACACTTACTTAGGTTTTTTTCAGTTGTATCTGGAAATAAGCCTCACATTAGTATATTTCTCATATTCTCCTTATCTTTTAAAGTCCAGCTCAAGTTTCACTTCTCAAAGTACCAACTGATGTTGGTCATCAAAATTCTACTTTTAGAATATTCTTCAACTTTTTATTCTGTACATGACTGGTACTTGACTGATCCCTCTTTAAGAAGTGACTCTCATGCTGTTTCTGATGTGGCATTCATCTCAGTCGTCACTACTAGCCTGGGCTCAGAAGGTATCTTAGCTTCATTGGGGGTGGGATGTACTACAAAAAGATCCAATGAACCAACTCAAATTGTATTCAGGTCTTGAATTTGACTCTAGTTCCCTTAGGTGGCAGCCTTCTCAGTACAAAACAGTAGTCAGTATCTGTTCAAGGCTGGAAGTCGAGCTTTGGTCTTCACAAAGATGTTGCTGACTATAGGGTCATTTTAACACCTTACCTTCTAGATATACATAATTACTGATCCATGCTTGCACTTGAAGAGAAAAATTCATTTTTTTTCAGATGGTTAGTGTGATTTTTCCTTCTGTTCTCAGTAGAAATTCTCAGTGTGCAAACAGTACTATTCAGACATCAAAAAGTCAAGAACTATGTTCACAGACTGTTTTAACAGCTCCAATCAGTTAACTTTCTGGATGCAACTATGAAGTGGAATAAATTACAAGGATTATAATGGAAATGCAGGGTTGCAAATAGCCCGCTTTCCACCACATACACATTAGCAGACAGGCGACCTGCACACCTCAGCCTACTAGGCAGCCAGCTTGCTTGAGCAGCACCAACAGATAGTTTGCAAATCATTTGCTTTGGGAGAGCTGCTTCCACACAAGAGCAGTGTGTCAACGCTCTCATGTTATTAAAACCAACACATGCATCTGCCAGGCTGCTCCCTAACTTCCGCTATGCTCTCTGGCACTGGCTTCTGCACACCACTGCTGGTAACCTCGAGATTTCCATTACAGAAAAGTACTCAGAGACTAAATATAATCACCCTTTAGCCTGGTAGTCATCTGTTGTTCTGCTCTGGCAGAGCTAGGGCAAGAGTGTCACTCGTTTCCATTACTCTATGTACACTAAGTTCCACAACACGGACAGGAAGGAGACAATGAGAACAAGCCTGTGAAAGCACTGGCCAATGACGGGATGCTTCTGCTGATACCAGCTGCATTCCTCCAAGAGAGACACTTACAAAGTAGCTCCCACGAAAAGCTACCTCCACACTCTGCTTTGTTGAATTATTTATCAAGCGTGAAGGAAACCTGTGCTTTTACCATAACATACAGGAAAATAATTTGAGAGCAGGAACTGTGGATTTACTGTACTAGAAGAAGGATGTCTACAATCACTGTCCTTTACAGTAACAACAACTTTTCATTTCCTATCCATTGTCAACTATGCAATCAGTTCTTAAAGCCTGTTGGAATAAATATGCAACACTTATTTTATTTTAATTAGTTTTCACTAGAAGAAGTCCTCCTTAGGCTAAGAAAGTCTTTCCTACAGCTTACTAACCTATTTTCAACTCTCTTAAGAGACGAGGAAATTTAAATAATACACAGAACACAAAATGAAGAAAAAAACGATATTGCTGGCAATTTTGTCAATTTTATCACGTGTGTGTGCGTGCGTGTGCGAGTGCACTCCGTGGCACACACGTGGCAGTCAGAGGACAGCCTGCAGGACTGCCTTCTATTATGAGGGGTCTGAGGATGAAACTCGGTTTGTCAGAGTTGGCAGCAAGTATCCTCAACCACTGAATCATCTTATTGGCCTGTGACCAGTAATTTCTAAATGACATAAATTTTATGCTCTTATTCTACTTTCTGTTTCTTAGATTTTCTTTTCCATAGCTCAAGCTGACAAAGTATAATCATCATTCATAATAATTTAAGATCAAACACTGACCTGTTTGTTCAAGCTGGAAAATCAAATTCCTTTCCCCAAATATCACCATCTAGTGAACTACAGAAACCACTTACTCAATAAACTTTTGTCTCTACTTTCTGTCCTTTACTACCCTCTCAGAATTCTATAGGCACCATTTAGTCAGAGAGGGATCAACCACAGCTCACTTTTATTTCTAATGTACATGACTTTCTAAATGCAGAACTGACAGGACATATATTGTGTCAAACATTCTGAGAAAGCCGAAGGGCAGAGAAGTTCGTTTACTTCCCCACCAATGCATATCTGGCATGCAGTAAAGCATATGTGGAACCCAAAGAAGGAAACTTTTCTTTCCGTGCATCAAGAGGAAGGCCAGAGGTTGTAGGCGGAGCTGAAGCTGGGCTAGGGGTAGTGGATATGTGACACAGCTCTTGTATGATTTTTTTTCAGTGTAGCAAGTGGTGAGTTCATAAACTGAGGGATTGGGAAATGGATATAATGGAGAACTGATTTGAGAAATAAAAATAAGAATTCCTGTTTCAGAGGGAATAAAGTGAACTCATTAGCAAGGACTTGCGGCAGCAATGAATGCTCCACTGAAATCAGTGGTCATAAACTTGAAGTCAGTCAATTTGACTTGATTGGATATTTTCTACTTAGTTTCAAATGCCTGACAGCAGGCATAAAAAAGAAGAGCTGGATTTAAGTAGGGTGGGGTTTTTTTGTGCAGGCAGGAGCTATGAAGAAAGAAAGGAGGCTAGGGATCCAGGGGAATTTGCAAGAATAGTGACAGTAAGAAACCATGGAATCTAGGCTAGGTCAGGAAGCAGTACGTCCAGAAAGGACGAGATAGATTTAGGGAAGGTGACAGGGTCAAAGGATTGGAGATCTGTGAGGAGAACAGCTGGACTGTAGACACTAAAGGAAGGGACTAAATAACGGTCCAAGAGCGGGGTTGGAGGAGGCAGCTTCAAGGAAAGTGCCATCTGTGATAAGATCTGACTACAGTTATGGAGAGGTGGGGGGCTGAGGTGGCATAAAAGAGAAAACTATATCAAGAAGGGCTACAGCTTTGCATTGCCATCAGAGAAGAAAGAGGTGGTGCTGCACGTCACGGGTGGAGACGCGCAGATGATGGCAACGGAGACAGCTAAAGGGGTGAAGTCCGCTATCAAACTTGAGAGATGTGGGAGACTACAGGAAAATAAAACCAATGGAGACAGCTAGAGGGGTGAAGTCCGCTATCAAACTTGAGAGATGTGGGGCGACTACAGGAAAATAAAACCAGGCCCTAATCTGAGAAATAGCCTCACAGAAAAAGGGCGAAGGCACTGTTCTGAGAAAAGGCTGCGGAGTGGCAGCAAACTTAACATGCGATGTGTTCTCTGTCAGTAGTTCTTGAATTTTAATCTAAAATGTTCTAAGTTTACGATATCTTAAAAGGAAAAATACCCAGAACCTATTTGCAAAAATCTGGAACAGATTAAAAAGGAAATGATCTTCTAACAATTTTATGTCCCAAATCCAGGAAAGATTTATCTTTAAAAATTAGTTCCCTGGCCAAGATAAACAGGGTCAAACAACATCTTATTGTTTCTGGCTTGCTATAAATGGACAGCTCACTGCTATAAAACAAAACCAGGCACTGTATTGCATAAGAGCCCAGTCTCAGAAGAACAAAATCAAGTCAGTTCTGCCTGGGTGATATTTAGAAAATAGCTTCTCTGAAAACTGACTAAAGTCATAGAGTTCAAGCAAAGAAATCCAAGTAGCTATGGGATAAGGACAAATGAGATTTCACAAATAAAATCTTAGGAGTATAACATAATACATTTGAAGTCAGTTATCCTTTATCAAGTAGCAGTGTGATTATCTCATGAATATCAGAGGTGTGCATGTGGAGGAAGAAGACAGTCTGGATAAGCAGGCTCTCTCCCTCCACTATGTGAGCCGCAGGGAGCAAACTACTCCTGAATTACCAAGTTTGGCAGCAAGCACCTTTACCCAGTGAGCCATCTTGCTGGCTCATGTTCTGAATGTCTTTGTGAGACTAAGGATGTATCCTAACATTTGCACTGTAATAAGGACATCTTTTCTACTTTATATCCAGAGGCTGTCTCTAAGCATTTCAACTAAGCTGTTTATATGCAGTACATGAGATCCTACAGTCCTTTATGATATTAGATATGTAATAAAAATGTCTTACTTTTACTGGCATTTTACTTGGTTCATTCCTAAACTCAGTGTTTTAGTTCATAGTGGTATTTGATAATTTGATTATGGTAATTTGATAATTTGGTAGGATAATTTTATTATATCAAAATATAGTCTGGTTCACTTGCAGACTTGGTCTAAGGACTTTCAATTCCATCTTCCTCATATACTCTGAGGTTCTGGTCACTAGACAGAAAATTTATCAGAAGTTCTATTACACTGTTTTGCTAGATAAACTGTATTTTAACAGGCTGGATATTCAAATATTACCTATGGGAATGTCTCTGGCGTGTAGTGATTTTTGTGCCTGTGTTAGTTCTCCTTCTAGACCAGTGGTTCTCAACCTATGGATCATGACGCTTTAGAGGGCTGAATGACCCTTTCACAAGGATTGCCTAAGACCATCTGCATATCAAATATTTACATTATGATTCATAACTGTAGCAAAAGTACAGTTATGAAGTAGCAACAAAATAATCTTATGGCTGGGAGTCACCACAACAGGAGAATAGTATTTAGGGGTCACAGCACTAGGAGGATGAGGACTGCTTTAGACTATAAGCAGAAGCACTGGGTCTCCCCATCTTTGGATAGTCCCTGAGTAGCTATCAGTATTATTTTTAGTCAGTTTAACACCCAGTACTAGTAGGAGAACAAGTACAACAGTGACCTTATTAATATCAAGTTCATTCAGATCGGACACAAACAGGCTTGTTTAGGGCTTGTCTAGAATCTTACCAATATTAAGCTAAAACATGAAATGACTTTAAGTTACAAAGCTATAACTGATAGAATCACCATCATGTATCAAGGGTTTAAGATAATGGATACGTGACTCTTAGCAGCAAGTCTGTAGAGTAGTATGCTAGCTTAAATAAAAGAGAACTACTCTTTATTTTCAAAAGTATAGTAATTGGGGGAGAAATGGCTCCGAAGTTAAGAGCACGTACTGCCCTCGCAGAGGACTTGAGTTTGGTTCCTAGTACCCATGTCAGGTAGCTCACTACTGTTAGGTCCAAGGTGGGCCCCTAAAATGGCACTGCTGATGACAATGTCCTAAACAGAAGGATTCTGACCCAGGAAACAGAAGGATTGTTACCGGGTAAGCAGAAACCTAAACTCATCATTCTTTAGGAATCTCATAAGGCAGATTTCCATTTACCAGGAAGTTACTACTTCTCTTGTCTACCTCAGGGGTCAACTACCACAGGCAAGGGCATCTAGTTGCCAAAGAGCAGGCTACAGATCAAAGCCCCTATGCTAAATCCCAGGCTGTTCTGGGCTGCACCCCTCCTCCCTGTCCCACCACCTGCTGTTCTCTGCCCTCCTAGAGACAGGCAGCAGTTGATCCGGTTTCACTGTGCCCTTCCTTAGAACTACCTCCTTAAACTCCAGCTCCAGGGGATCCAACACCCTGCTTCTGGCCTCTGTGGGTACCTGCGCAACCTCCCCTAATACATACAACTTTAAAAAATAATGAAAATAAATCTTAATACAGTGGTTTAAAAATAATAATACTGAAATAAAAATTAATATTTTGTAAAAAAAAATGGGAAACTATTTCCAAAATAATACATGTATAAATTTGTCTGAGTGACTATCTTAAATGTCCTCTCATTAATCTAGAGAATACTGGTTAAGCAAAGGACTCCCATGTTGACAAATCAAAATTCCAACTTACCATTTATGTTTATTGCTGGTAATACAATTGACATTTTTGGTCTTGTGGTCTTGTTATGGGTGGTAGCTGGTAATAGCAGGTGATCCTAAAATTAAAAAAGAACAGCTTTTTATACATTTTATAATTTTAGGAAGCCAACATTTTACTTGGGTAATGAAAAAAGTTTTTGTTATAATAACTTGGCTTAGAAACATTATACATAATCTTAATGCAGAACACACTGGGTTCAGGTGTTATCATTACCAGACACACCATGGCAGTTTTTGAATACTCTTAGATTTTGCTAACAATGTATAATTAGGATACCATAAAGAGTATTAGTTGTCAATACAACAGGTATTAATCTAGTTGTGCTACAAAAGAGTTGTGTGCTCTGGGCAAGATGGCATCCTTTGTAGAGCCCTATGGAATGGTTCTAACTAACAGAATCAGAGACTCTCTCTCTCCAATATAATATTTTTATTGATTATTTGGGAATTTCACACAATACGCCCTGATCATTCTTGCCCCTATTCTTCCCAGGTCCACCCCCACCCCTTATGTCCCCCATAGAGGGGGGGGGAAGAGGAGGAGGAGGAAGAGGAGGAGGAGGAGGAGGGGAGGAGGAGAAACTTTTTGTCCTCCAAAATTCTCTTAAATTATCAATATGTAAAAGGCTAAAGTAGGTCCAGGGCCTAGGGCCTGGCCTGCGTTGTGTCTTCCTTTGAGGTAAAATGCCACAGCGATAGATATTTATCTGTGACAATAGCACACTAGAATGTGTGTGGACTGGGGCAGCAGCTCAGGCTGCCGTTCAAGTTTGACACTTGAGTACATGTACACAATCCAGGTATGGGGATGTGCGGTAATCCCAGCACCAGGACTCAACAGCTCACCATCACCCTAGCCTAATAGGAGAGCTCCGGGACAGTGAAAGACCATGTCCTAAGGAACAATACCTGAGACCACATGTACACACCTGCATCCACACCTGCACATCCACACAACCACAGAAAGCACATAGCTAAAATGGAGGGTTGAAAGAACTCAGTTTGTCCACAATTACACAGACCTAAAATTGACATGGCCAACGTTCGATGACCCAAAAGTGATTCAGAGCATCTGGGATGCTAGGCCTCCAGCCACACAACCACTCACAGTAAGAAAAAGCCAAAGGGAGGCTGGCTTCGGAACAGTGGGGTACAGTATTTGGAAAATGAAGTTCCATCTGTAGATATACTAAAGCAGGTCTTAAATGACTTATGACTTTGATATTAACTAGTATTATCAACAACTCTTGCCCAGCAAAAGCATGAAATTACCACAGGGGTAAAAGCTCTGAGAGTATTTCGACTTAAGGGAGCATGCTAGACTGAGCTAAGACAGAACCTAAGCGGAACCTGCTTGACATTGCTTTCTGTTGCTGTTCCTATAGCCACTGTTCCATCATTCACTCAACAGACTTGCTCTGTGGACGAACTCCTCAAAATGCCAGATTTGATATGGCTATGAGTGATAAATGAAGTTATCAGCAAAGCAAAGGAAAAACCTAGACTGTGAAAGACAAGTTAAAATAGACACCCATGAGCAGAGCTGGGCGGAAATACTTGTGCTAACTACTGTGCTTTGTGGGATTCGAAGCCACAGCTCCATGAGAACACACTTTCCAGTGCGGAGAGAAGAGTGGGGGACTGATAGAATCCCAGCACTGGAGCAAGGACAGGTGTTTTTCCTTTCCCTGTTTTGTTTGGTTAAGTGCATTGTTAGACACAAAGATCACACATTTCTGAAAGCAAGATAATACATTATAACCTAGAAGAAACACAATCTGCTCATCTTCCTGTTGTGAAAATTATAAATAGCTTAATTCCTATAATTAAAATATTGTTTCATGGTCTAAATTGAATAAGAAAACAACCCTCAAATTGCATGGCCCACATTAAGGTTACTGTAAAAATAAACACACTTAGATTGTATTGGTGAAGGGTTAAAGTCAGGCTCAGACTTAATTATGAGTTTCTTGCGAAGATCTAGATGTTTCTAAACATGATTTTTTTAAATGTAGTGTCTCCTACATTTTGTAGCAGGAAGTAAAAAATTATGCTATTGTTTATGAAAAAGAAGAACCACACAGCTTATTTATACACATTATTAAAGTTAAACTGTCTTGTCTCTCATCATTACAGACATGCAAACAGTGGGGTAGCCATTCTGATTTGAGGGTCTCACTCTGTAGCTAAAGTTGTCCTAGAACTTGCTACACAGTTTAGCTGGCTCTGAATGCTTCTGCCTCTGCCTCCTGAGTGCTGGGATTATAGATGGGAAACTGGGCTTTTTTGTTTTCAGTGCTAGGGATAGAACCCAGGGTACCACACATAAGACAGTCTATAATTTAAAGTGCTTGTTTCACTGATCAAATCTGAAGGGAACCAAAGCTAGTATATTACTGATTCTAAGAGTATTTTATATCAAAATATATTACATATACACACATATGTATAATTAGTTAGGATTGTAGAATTGCTTTGCTAAACATGTGCCTTTACTTCTTTAAAAAAATGAAGCCAGTAACAATTATTGAATTATTTTCCTTTGTTCAACTTACTCTATTTTAGATTGTTAATTCTGTTAGTTATAACTGCAGAAACTAGGAACTTTCATTAGTCAACAAGTAACCTCTTACTTCTACCACTCATTACCGAAAACATTTACTGAGCATACCCACCTACCACATAGTCAGCACTGTGCTACACAGAATGTTTTAAAGAACAGAAACACAGGTTTTTACCTTCCTGTGGGAAACACTGTGCACTAAGAGAGAAACTGATTTGTTTCCAATATATGCTCTCCTGCTACTATAATTTTTGGAACAGAAATAGAACCTGTGATACTTAATTGGACAGAAAGCAGGCTGTATGTCTCAGACTCCTTTGCAGCCAGGCAAGACAACTTAGTCTGGTTGAAAGAACTTCTTTGAGATGGCAATGACGGAAGGCCACCCATGTTCTCTCTCCTGTCACCTAGAAAGCAGACATGGCAGCTACAGCTGGAGCAGCCACAGTGGGCTATGAGACGGATGCTGCAACCAGAGGATTACAGAGCAATAAACAGTAGATGGGGAGCCTGGTGACCAAAGAGCCATAATCAGACATTTAAAAGTTATAGATGAGACAGAGATAGAACTTGGGTTTCCCTAAGTTACTAGTGCATGGGATTTTCTGTCATCTAATGCTGGGTCTAATAACTAGTAACAGTATCTGTTTGTGAATCAGTACTAAAGATATTTATTTGGTCATCAGAAATTCCATAAAGGCTGACAAGATCAGGGATAGCTTTATTAACTTAGTTTTGAGAAAGGGTATCACTAAGTAGCTCTGGCTGGTCTGGAACTCGCTATGTAGACCAGAATGGCCTTGAACTCACAGAGACCCACCTGCCTCAGGTTCCCAAGTGCTAAGGTTAAAGGCATGCACCACTACATCTGACACTTCGTTAATTTATTATTTAGACTTCTTGATAAGGAGCACCCTCCTCTTATTCAGATCTGTATTAACGAACTAATCGTGGAGATTCAGTCCTGGAAAAGTAGAGGTGTAATTTGATGAATCTGAACACAATTGTTTCCTTCCCATTACAGTAATTAAAATAACTCAAATGCAACAAAAGTTAAGCTAGTTAGAAGTAAAAAGGATATTGCTTTATAAATAAATATTCAAAACCTTGTTGCTTGTTTTAAGACATTTTCAAATGGGCTACTGAATACTCTATACAGGGCTAATAAACTACAGGGTGTGCATCCTCAGGGATAAAACTCCATAGACAGAAATTACAGCTGGCGCTTTGCTATTCACACTCTTACAGGCTGTTAGAAGGCAATAAAGCACTGCACTGTGAGGAAAAAAATCAGCTTTCCAATACTGTGCAGTAACACATTATCCAAGACGCCAGTTCCATACAGTCCTCCCTATCCCACGTACACTGTCAGAGATAGTCAAAGTCTGAGGACAAAGCACAGCATTTAATGGCGTTTCATCTTTTTAAGGAAGCAAAAGCATTTGAGATAGACTGAACAAAAGTATAAGGCATATTCCTTAGCTAGAATTTACGATGATAACTCACAATAAAATTACCCCCGACTGAGAGATAATAAATGTTGGTTTGCATATCTACAGAGTTCAAACTAACTTAATAAGCCAATTGCTAATTAATTTTTTCTAATTGCTTATTTGTTAGTATGATTGTGTTTTCAAATTATATAAACTGATAAACTAAGTAAAAACAGATGCCACAGCTTGACAAAAGTTGGTTAACTTGACAAAAATAGTTAACTCTATTTTTCTCATTGCAAAACTATAAAAGACACAGAAAACAGTAAGTTTACACCACATTGTTTAGCAATATGTAAGTTTTTATTATAAGTGAGAGTAACTATCAATGATAACTGGAAATTAAGGCAGATGGATTATGAGTATGGTTTATAGAAGAAAAAAATATGGTGCTCTGAACAGTAGATTTAAACTTAAAAACAAAGTATTGATTGATTTTACATTGAAAGCTGGCAAGTGAAATGCTTATTTAAATAACTGAATGAAATATCCATTTAAAGAAATCTGCACTTTAGCCAGTTCATGCCATACTAGACGAGACAGTTTGTTGTATATGAGGAAACTCTGGCTCAGCATGGGGGCCTCTATCTTTGATAGGAAGGAATGCCTAGAATATCTCCTGCTGCTCTCTAAGAGTAAGGATCCTCAGTTTGCAAAAGCTGCAAGTATGACTGACATCCAGCTCTCACTGGATCGGGATGGTCCACTGTGAGTCAAAAGTTTTGTGAATCAGGCCAACACTAACAACAACGGACTCTTAACATTTAATATCTGGCTTATATCCACTGGATTCCTGCAATGGGCTTGTTTTTCAAATATAGCAACCACTAAAATCAGATAAAAAATAAAATAATATCCATCCTTATTTCAAAATACAGCTTTGTGTTTTCTCTACCTTCCTACCTCGGGAGGCTTCAGTTTTCTCCGTCACTACACCTCGTCCTCTTACCAGCTATCTTTTGAGCTTCTAAACCTCAAAAATAAAAAGGCTAGAGCAGCAATCACAAGTGGGCTGTCAAGGTTACTACTATTTAAATCCACAACATTTGGAACTGATATTGTTTTCCCATAGCTACACAAACTGTTGATTAGAAACCAACTCACTAAAGAAATGTCAATTAGGAAACTTGAAATCATCAAAACATACAGACACACATAGTAAAATACCATAAAAACAAAAATTGCAAGAAAAAATTAGAGGTAGTAAAATTAAGTGGAATGTCATCAATTAAAGTCTATTAAACTGCCTATGATGTAGAGCTTCTCACCACATTAAAAACATAAGCAAAGTAGATTACTAATCCCCAAACTAGAAACAGTTAGTAGAAATAGCCAAAATGAACGTGCTATTTGTGCCACTAATGTATGCAATAAAACTACAGACCAATAAAAGGAAATATAAAGCATGCATCTGCACCACTAACATGTGTCAGGGAGAGGAAAAATTAATCAAAACCATTAGCGTAAAACAGATGGCGCAAGAAGGGACACATTTCTAGTCTGACAAGAGGAAAAATTTGACATGTAATGCAATCCTGATAATGCTGGCAAGTCAACAGGAAAAGAGAGCTTGAAATTCTAATAAGGTCAGACAAGTTTGTTTGCTTTGAGATATGGTTCTTACATCAGACTCTGTAGGAAGCTTCCCAAATGCCATGAGGCTGTGTAGGCAACATGGCAGGGAGTGGAGCACAAGGCAACGACAGTCTAATGAGCTAGCCTTCCCTCCCCGCCTCTCTTAGTCCCATCTTTGTTGGTTCTGTGAATCAAACCCAAGGCTTTATGAATGTTAAGCAGGTGGTCTACCACGGTGCTACACCCCCAGTTCTAGCTGACTCATATAAGTGATTCTAGCCTTCTAGAAGGGGAGAGAAAGAGACACTCTGATGATTAGTGTCAATTGTCAGCTTGACAAAAACTAAAATCACCTAGGAAACGGGGCCTCTGAACATATCTGTGGAGATTTCCGGATCACATTACCTGAAGTGAGAAGACAGCCCCTTGTGGGTGGAACCATTCCCTTAGGCAGAGGATCCTGATCTATATAAGAGCTCTGAAAGCAAGCTAAGCACCAACGTACACGCATGCATTCACTGTTCTGACTGTGGACGTAGTATCACCAGCTGCTTAAAGTTCCTGTTGCTATGACATCCCTGCCATGATGGACTATCACCTGGAACAGTGAGCTAAAATGAATCCTTTTTTTTGAAGTTGCTTTGTCACAGTATTATATCAGAGCAACAGAAAAGAAACTAAATCAATCCCACTTAACTTTTATGTCTACAGTTATTTCTCCTTGCATGATCCTTTGGGTCTGGCTATTCCCCTAACCTTTTCTGTAGAAAATGGGCATTTTTCCAAAGTAATTGCTGCCACTGCTACCACCGCCATCACCATCCACCACCATATTTTCAAGGTAATTTTTAATCTTGATTTCACACAAATAGGAAGGACTATATAATGTTCTTAGACTACATTTTATGAAAGACTGGTCCTGACAAACCAAACTACAAAATAAGAAAAACAGAAACAAACAAACAAACAAACAATGTCTTTTGAATTCTCTTAATGCCATTAAAAATTAAATCACAAGCCCCAATAATCTGACTTATATATTTTGGTAAACAAATTTTCCGCCAGAATCTTAGATTATCTAAACAGCCAAGCTAAGCATCTGCACACCCAAGAAGCTGAGTACGACTGCCAAGAAGAAAATCCACTTTTATTTGAATTACACAGATAAGGACTCCCACCCTTAGATGAAGAGGTACTTAATGGCTGCTGAGAGCAGAAAAATCAGCTTTTTCTAGGGACAAGATTTGCACAGGTGGTCCAAGCCTTGAACAAATTTACAGTCCAGCAATACTAAATGGACTCAGTAGACTGTGTGTGTGTGTGTGTGTGTGTGTGTGTGTGTGTGTGTGTGCGCAGAGAGCAGGGAAGAGTTGGAGGAAGAACGCGGGTGATATAGATGGAGTGCTCGTGGATGAAGTTGGCACAGAGGTCAACATAATCTAAAGAATTTCGTTAATTTCTCGGGTGAGTCTAGGCAGAGTCAAAACACAGTCTCTTAAAGATCTTCTGAGTTTTGATCTTCCTTTCTACATCTAGAACAATTCTATTAAAATATAAATCAAAATACTCTAATGACTTCCAATCTCAGAGTAGAGTTAAAAATGGCCTCAATGGCCATGAGGTAGCATCCATCCATAGTGTGAAGGGAAGTCCCTTGAAGCTCACCAGTGGGTCAGCTAACCTGATAGCAAAAACAATGGTGGAAGGCAAGAACTGACTCCCAAAAGTCAAACTTCTGACCTTCACATGTGCAGTGGCAAAGGTATGCATACATACACACACACCCTACATACACATACAAATAAATAAATAAATAAATTTAAGTTTCTTTATGTAAGCAAATCTGATGGTTCATTTTCAGAAGCGTGGGTTCAAATATAGAAGAACAGAAAACATTTTACCCCTGCTGGAGATCTAGTTATCATCCACCACAAACTCTGTGAAAGCTGCTCCACCTAAACTAAAAATTCAGAGGGGAAATTACTAACAGCTAAGCTTGCTGATACAAGACACAAGCCTGATAAGGTTTAAAATACATAGGATGTACAGTGCGGAGATGAACCCACATGGCTTTTGCTGAGAAAAAGATAAAACACTAGGGAGAGGGAGAGATGAGACCCAGATGACACAGAAGCCTTTACCCTCCTGATCATTGGGACTGTAACTGTTCTCTGCCCCCATCAGCTCATCTGCCGTTTGGGGCTGATGCTTGACTTTGCAAAATCACAAAATAAGAGGCCTCCTTTTCACTACTGAGTCTACAGTGCTCTTATTAGGAGGATCTTTGTTTCTAACACTATGGATAATCTAACCATCTTTCTGGCAGAATGATATTCTATTGTGTATATATACACCAGATTTTCTTCATCCATTCATCTATTGGCAGGCACCAATGCTGGTCTTGTAATTTCTTGCCAGTTTTTAATTGGGTTGCCTTTTATTATTGAGTTACAAGATTTGTTTGTGCACTCTGGGTGCAAGCCTCTTATATATTTGGTTTGCAAGTGGTTTCTAGCATTCTGGAAGCTGCTTTCTTTCTTAATGGCATCCTTTTCATCACAACAGTTTTTACTATGGATGAAGTTCCAATTCATGTTTTTCACCCTCTTGTTTGTGGATTTTTTGTTTTTTCTTTTGTTTTGTTTTGTTTTTGTTTGTGTTCTAATAGCCTTTTGAGACTGAATTTATCTTCTACCTTCCCATCAGCAGCTCAGGAGTGATGCAGATTCTCTGCATCCCTGACATTTTGTTTTGGCATTCATTTTAATTTTTAAATAATGTTGTTGAAAGTGTCAACTCTATTTTCAAACTTCTAGGACCACTTTCCATCTACTTCTCTTGCTTTCCTCTACTTAGGCCTAGGTGAAATGAACTGGTCTGCTTTTAAGTCCCCACAATCCCTTATACCTGTCACTGTTAAATCAATGACACATTAGACTTTGCGCTTATATGTCCATTTCCACTTTATTTACTTTTAAGAAAAAGATTCATTTACAGTTATATGAGTGATCATTTTTTATTAACAGTAAGAATATTTTGGCAAAGCACTATATAAGGAACAGCTGACTCTCTCAATTTCATTTTATATTATTTTCTCACATCCTAGACATGATTTAATAAAAATGACTAATAATTGCTCTGGTCAACGTGTGGCTATCCAATCATCATGGTTATTACTCACTCACATCCTTAGAAAAGCTTTTCAAACCTTCACAGCCTTGCTTACAATTAAATGTGTATTTCCTAACATGTTCCCAACCCCACCAAAACAAGTATTGCTGATCAATATTTACAGCCTCATGTGATTCACTAGGAATTAAAGGAATTTAAGGCTGATCTGCAAAGATGACTTCTAGATGAAAAGATGTTTAAATTTTTTGTATACAGAGCCCTGGAATATGGACAAATAAAAAAACTCACTACAATTTTATTTGTTTGTTTTGAGGCAAGGTTTCACTATGTACCCCAGCTGATCTGAATCTCACTATGTAGACCACACTGTTCTCTAACTCATAGAGACCCACCCGCCTCTGCCTACCAAGTACTGGAATTAAAGATGTGCACCACCGTTGACCAGCTACAACTTTTTAAAATTAACAAATGGACCTCTTTTCCTTATTAAAGGAAGTCTTAAGAGAACATGAAACATACACATTTCAAGAGGCTTAAGTTATATATCTAGCCAAATTCAGTTTTCAAAGTTTTCTCAAATTATTGCAAATTTATTTCAAAATTATGTGAAATTATGGCAAAACCAAAACAGATATACATAAGATAGACTAAAGGAGAAAGTTCTGAGTGTCTAATTAGGAAATATGTTCTTCATCAGAAACAGCAACATGAAGAGGAAAACTAGTGACAGACTAATTAGAAATCATTTGCCTTCCTCATCAGAGCCCAGCTGTGAGACAGCTGTCTCTAAAGAACAGATACCAATATCTTAACATAGTGCCCCATGCACAGACAGTGTGAGAAGTATCTGAGGTGGAATCGCTCTCCTGGGGACTCCTTGGGGCTTCTGTGAACAACTGATAGTGCTGAAGCACAGAAGAAATGCACACCGAGTCCTGCACTGGAGTGCCAGGTCACACACGATGTCCCTCACCAACAAAAACCAAACAGATAGGAACATCCTTAAAGGTATTACACAAAGACAGTATTATTCTAGAAGGGCTTTTTTGGGGAAATGGGGGAGCAAACTGCTCCAAGTTTTGGATGATCACTCTTAAGTTAAATCTTTAAGCAGGACTATAATTGTTAGTTGACGTCTTAGACATCAAATGCTTGAAAGCTCTGGCATTCATGGAAGTCACTGAAAAACTTCACCCACCAACAGAGAACTAAATACATATACATACACACACACATATATACATATTATGTATATACATATATATATAGATGATGATGTGTAATAATAAACGTGAATGTATATGAAAGTCAAAAGGAATTCACAGCACAGGGAAAACAAGGAAAACAAACCAGCATTCCAGGCATAAGAAATTTATAGCAAAGTTAAATAAATGTGAAAACATGTGGCATTTGGGGAAGAAAATGATTTTTGAGTTTCTCAGAATTTACAAATCATTATGCACATGCACACACACACACACACACACGAACACACAGTCCATGGCACAGAACTCCTAAAGCCTCTATGAGTTCCTGAGTGTAGCCTCTGGATGGATATCTGTTTATATCCTTTAAAGTGAGTGGGTAAACACAGCCTTTTCTTTTTTATTATTATTATTATTTTACTACTCAAAAATACCAAATCAAATTCCCACTCCCTCTCCTCCTCCCACTGCCTCCCCACACCTTCCCACCCATCCCCCTCCAATCCTCAGAGAGGACAAGGCACCCAGCCCTGTGGCAAGTCCAAGGCCCTCTCTACTACATCTAGGTTGAGCAAGATATACATCCAAAGAGAACAGGATCCCAAAAAGCTAGTACATGAGGTAGAGACAAATCCCAGTGCTGCTGTCA
>LOJH01026992.1:0-11822 GCA_001685095.1 Ellobius talpinus
GCAGTCAGGGCTGCGGGAATCAGGATATTATCTGAGGCAGGATTGTGACGTGCCCTGGGCGCCTGGATGAATCCCTGCTGTTTTACCTTGGGTCTTCACAGACCTCACTGTGACTAAAACTGTCTGGTGTGTTTCCCCACACATTGTCTGACCCCAGAGAGCCTCTAAAGTCAGCCCCTGGAGTCAAGCACCATGCCTCGAATATCTACGACCAACCATAAAGAGACCATGTGAGTCTCTCATTCCATCTGCTAGGAACCAGCCTGCCAGCCCCATCCTCTAACCCTGACGGTCTCCCTCCTCTGCTCAGACGCCATCCCTCCTAGTACCACTTAGAGGTGCCACAAGACTCATTGCCTTTTTTTTTAAAAAAAAAAGCTCCTAATGGTGGCTGCCGTAAGTGAAAATTTTGGGACCCCGGGATTTCATCACACCTAGATTTCCATTGATGTTTTAGGCTACAAAACCTCAGGAAATTCACTTTCTGGACAAATGATGTGAGTTCAGCCCTGACTTCTGCTGATTTTAGAGAATAAACGCTCACATGTGGAGCCCCCTTCCAGGTGTATTATGCTACAAAGTAGTTCCCCCCCCCCCGTGACATTTGTACTTAGACCGGTTTTAAAACTCTACATCCTTGTAGTAACGATTATCTTAAAATCCAAGTGGAAAGGCAAATTAAAGGTATTATTAGCCATTTGTAGACCAGTATTTTACTTTGTGTAAGACTGTAGAGATAATGGGTAAGAAAGGGCTTTGTAAAATATTATTCAAGTTATTATTTTAGTCATTCATGTGTTACTGCATTTTTATAAATGTGCCATGAAAATAAGGAAGGCATGTTGTGCTCTATACTATAATTATGCTTTAACTGGAAATAAGCTCTTAGCCATGTATTCCCTCCATAGCTATTTATTTCCTTTGTCCTGGAATAGCTATGCATTTAAAAAAAATAATAGTCATAGAGCCACACACCAAACAAAAAGAAAGAAAGAAAGAAAGAAAAAAAGAAAGAAAGAAAAGAAAAGGCTTAAGCTCTGATCAGTTTTTCTGCCATTACATGGAGCTGCCCTTAAACATTTTCAAACAGACAGCCATACATCATGGAAAACTACAAATTACACATTAAAAAAGAAGAAGAAGAAGACCCATGGTTCCCTCAGCTGGTTTGACACTACAAGGCTCGGCGATCAAGGGCAAGCCGAGGCAGTGCCAAACAAAGGCAATGCGCTTTCGGCTAGTGCTTAATGTGACTGGGCAGCACATTTGTCCTATTTGCTTCTGCCTCTAATTAGAAAAGAATAGCATTAGAAATACACAAAAGCCTGGGCTAAGGAGGTAGGTCTGTCCGTAAAGTGCTTGCCTTGCAAGCAAGAGGACCTGTGAGCACTCCATCCCCAGAACCCAGGAGAAAAGCTGGGTGTGGCGGCTTGCAGCTCCCAAGGCCAGTGCATCAGGGAAGTGGAAGCAGCAGGAGCCCTGGGACTCATTAGCCACTCAGCCTAGTCTATTCTGCCAGTCTCTGGCCTGGGAGAGAGCCTGGCTAAAACATGGACTCTGATGAGCGGCCCTGGGTTTTCCTCTGGCCTCTATGGCCTCTATGGGCGCTGGCACAGGTGCAAACGTAAATACACTCACACGAGAAATATTCAGACTCATTAACAAGAATTTCTTCTAGACGAAAACAAATGTAACAGGTAAGAAAGAGAAGTCCCAGTGTGCCACTCGGTAGCAGGGTGACTGTAATGCCAGTAATGCTCCGTGCATTTCAAAGAGCGGGTCACTCAGTGGTAGAGCACTTAGTGAGGTTGTAAATTCAATTCCCAGTACTACAAAAACAAAAGAAAGAAAAGTTGGTAATAGAAATGGGATAACTGAGTAAGACCAGAGGGTAAAGAACATGTAGAAGAATACGAATTCATGACCTCACTAAGTGCTCTACCGCTGAGTGATCTGAGCAGTCTGCTATGTACAATTTCTGTTTTAATGCCCCAGTGAAGAAATGTATTTAATGAGAGGTAGGCAGATCTCTGTGAGTTCGAGGCCAGCCTGGACAATGAGAGCTAGTTCCAGAACAGGCTCCAAAGTTTCAGAGAAACCCTGTCTCAAAAAACAAACCAAAATAAAACAACAACCATGACTAAAAGATATATTTAATGAAAATGCAAGAAGACCTATGCCAACAATTGTCATTTTCTACTTCAGATTTCCGTGTTTACCAAGACATGTACTGGTTTTTTAAAAAAATTGCAGTCATTCTTAGCTTTTTCATACGGGTTTCTATTATAAATATGTCTCTAGCAGGTTGCCAATGCTCATTTTAGTAATTAACACTGTTTTAATAAGTTAATATGCCCTTGTGGATTGTTTTTATCACTATGTAATGATACAATAAACATCTTGGGAAACAGTGTTCCCCAACTGAAGTTATATCTCTCCTCAGGAAAAGAAAATTAAAGTATATGTGTGTGCGCTTGAGTGAATTTGTGTGCACCACATGTGTGCAGGAACCTGAAGAGGACAGGAGGGGGCATTGGGTGAAAGGTGGTGAGCCTGCAAGGGGGTGCTAGAAACCAAGCCAGGTCCTCTGCAAGAGCAGCAAGTTCCCTTCACTACTGAGTCATCTCTCCAGACCTTGTTGCTGCTTTGTGAGGCAGGGTCTTAATCTAACTTTGCAAAAGTTGGGCTTGAGAGTACAGGCCAAGTTATTCCTTCAGCTCTTCTCTTCTTCCATCAGCAGCAGACACAAGGACTTCAGCTCTGAACCGGCCAGTGACCGTGTGTCCTGGGCTAAGCATGTACTCAACCACTGAACCATATCCCTAGCCTCAGTGACTTTGATTTGTGCTAATTATAGAATAGTTGTCTTTGATATAATTCATTGTTTAGGAAGCAAAAAAATATACCTTTAACTGTTGCACACATTAGATTACAAAAACCTCCTATTACATTCAGATAATGAGAGAATGCTCTTTCTAAGATCCCATATCAGATCATAACAAACAGATAAATAGATTAGTTATATTATATATAGTATAATAATATATAAAGGACAGACAGGAAATGAAAATTGCTGTTCCTTTTTTACAAAGAGTGGTTCATCCAACTCTTTGTAAGAGGTTGTTGGATCACCGTAAAAGCTACACATTTTGAAGATGATTCTCTTCTCATTTGATTATATTTCTCCCTTGTTAAAAAAGTTGTTTCCATGGTTACTATGATCCATAAACTTGCAAATCTTAGATTCTGTTCAGGGACTATAAAGGATGCATGGACCAGCTGTACCCAGGAGGGCACCTGCCTCATGTGTAGAGGACCTGTGTCCAAACCTCTCTCCATCATAAAAATTTGTCTTCCAGCTCACTTCTCTGTGTTGTGATATTTAGTAGGCTGCATGATCAGCAGAAGATTTGTGTGCAAAGCCTCCCTGCACACAGTGAGAAGCAGCCTTCGCGTGAACCCGTCTCTTTAGCTTAGACTCAGCCCTTGTTATCTGTCAGCCTTGGATCCCCAGCCTATTTGATGCCCTTCTGTTCTGTATCTCTACAACTGTTGTCTCCAACAAATTCCTTTCCTTCCTAGTCCCAAAACCCATCCACGAGCGAAGGAGAAGCTTGTCTGGTATGAACTTTCCAAGAGCAACAGACTTCTTGCCTCGGCCACCATACTTTTCCAAAGGATCACAATTTACAGCCATTCGTATGAACATGGAGTCTGTGTCTCAAGGTTCTTTGTATTCTTACATCAGCTTAGCATAATAGCAATGTGGCTCAAAGAAAGCAACTGGTTATTGCTTTTGCTTAGTTCTGTGTTGGTATAGCTCATGGTTTCTCTTACTCTCCGTCCTCTGCCTTTATGCTTCATATTTCACACCCAGGGATGTCTCACGCTGAACACAGCCATTGTGAACGCTGGAGATGGAAGACGGTCAATATCCCTTCACTTCCAAACAGGTGCACAAAACTTCCAGTAAGCAAGTGAACCGAGTCTTAGAGAAGGGAGGAGGGAAAGCCAGCTTGTCAGAGAAGCAGCTTTTGCATGTCGAAATCTGCCTGCTTTGGGAAGGAAGCCAAAGTCGGGGGTCCAAGACGATTCCGATTGCATTGCATTCCATTTATTATTTATATAGTGCTTATTGCTGCAGTCACAGGGTGCTTTCCAGCGAAATACAACTTACCGTTGGGAGCAAGAGAGGAAATGAGGAACGGGGGACGGGGGAGGTGCTGTGGCATCCGTTATCATGTGAGGTGCCGGAGCCTTGGCTGAGCCAGGAGACGACGCCCCTGTCCGACACAGGTGTGAATAATACATTGTTCGGTATCAGCAGCAGAAACCTTGGAAGCTGGAAGGCAAGCTTGGTACACAGACTATTTCTCCTCTAATCAAAGTTCTCACCGTCCTGCAGAGCGGGGGAAGGGAGAAAGGGGTCCCTAGGTCTCATGTAACCACCCTGAAATTCAAAACCTCTGTGGAACATAAAGGTTACCCAAACCCACCGAATTTCCTCACCCTTCCAGTTTTGGGGTTTGTGTGTGTGTTTTCGTTTAGCTTTGGTTCCTGTGGTAACAGAGAGAGCAAGAACTACAATTTCTGGAATTCAAGTTTTGTTCATCTGGATAACATTTGGAAATTCTCAAAAGGGGGGGGAGGAAGGGAGAACCAGGTGATGACATCAGAATACTTCTGGAGCCCCATTGGTGTGTGCAGTAGGGGTTCAATACACGCTTTTCTTCAGCCAGTTCTTCACACAGCCCCTAAGGAAACTCTCCCTCCTTAAGGATGTTCCAGAAGCCCAGGAGCTGAAAATACAGCAGGCATGTGATGGCATCAAAGACTATCCTTGAGTAAACGTTCCTTTTCTTGGGTAAGCAGGGACTTCCGTGAGCCACAAAAAGCTATGGAAATTTCTTTGCAGAAATCTTGTACCGATGAATAAGTTAAATACAGCTGCTTTAGCCTGCAGTGTTCAATATTGTCTTCGATGATTAAAAAGGCTGACTCCAGTGGGAACAAGCCCACGCTGCAGAGATTATTATGTCTTGAACCATTTTCTGTAGGAGGAACAGGGGATGGGGGTGGGGAGGAAAGAACAAGAAAGATGCCAGCTTCCGTAACGAGCTGCCAGTCTCAGGATGGCCACCACCCTTTGCAGCTTTTGCTTCCTTTGTTTAGACAGGATCTCGCTCTATAATCCAGGATGGCCTCAGACTTGTGATCATCTTACTGCCTCAACCTCCCAAGTGCAGAGATCACAGGTGTGATTTGGCTCAAGAATCACGATTTAAAAACTCAACCGTCCAGTGGATTTCCATGATGTCTGTTCATGTCCATCTGTAATTACCTACCCTTTGGTAAAGAATGTTAAACACCAGATAGGTGTGGTAGGTCAGGCCTGTAGTCCCAGCTGCTCAGAAGGCTGAGGCAGGAAGTTCACAGGTTCCAGGTCAACCTGGATTACACAAGGAGACCCTGTCTCTAAATAAGTAGGTAGACAACATTAAAAGGAATGTTAGTACAGCATGTCTCTTAGTGGTGTTGGCAAGGAGCCAGCTAAAGCATGCGCCTATGCTGGGGGTTGGATGGGAGTGGGGGGTATGGAATTTAGGCAAATGCTAGGACAAAGGTGACCCAGGAAAGGCCTGAAGCAGCACGTTTTATGGTTACAGCCACAATGGGCTTGCAGAACATGTGGACATGACCCCGGAAGAGAAGCACCAGGATCCAGGCTGGGTTTGCTGCACCCAAGTAAAACAGGACAAGATAAGAGCGGAAGGAAGGTTATGATGGCATGAATTCTAAGCAAGGGTTGAGTTGAAAAGATAGGTTGCTTGTGTCAGTGGGATTTGGGGGAATCCCTTCATGGCTGCCAGATGACGCTGGGGGAAATGGAGCCCTTTCTGGGGGTTCTTAGTCTTGTTAATAAGAGAAGTTGAGAACAGACTGAAGCTGAAGCTCAAGTTCATTAGGGTTTAGAAGACAAGTTCCTCATGGCAGGCAAAGTGAATTCCAGTGAGAATGAGGAGTGGGGAGATGTGGAAGGTGGACACATGACCAGTGCGCAGCCACACGATGCCAGGGAAGCAAGCGGTGTAGAAAGAGTAAGGAGGGTCAAAGGGAAAAAAAATCTACTTAGGTTCTGACCAGCATCTGAAAGCAAGACACAGGGGGAAAAAAAAGGAATCGTTACCCCTTCCAGAAAGGTAATCAGACCCAACCAAGGGTCTCTCATAGCTGCTCAGCTCTAGGGGTTTGCAGGGGTGTGGGGAGGTGGGGATTCTGGGAAGGAAACCTGTAGTACCTCATTAAGGAAACAATTTCCCCACCTATCTCTTTAGTGTGGCAGAAGGTGAGCCCACCTTCCTAGGGTGGTCCTTAGGCCAGGTGGTGTTTGAACTGGCCCAACTGGAATATCAGGTCCAACCAGAGATTCTGTTCTCTTGACCAGAAGGAGCTTTCCCTTAATGGGCCTTTACTGCTTCTCTGACACTTGGAACAAGAACCACAGACCTGTGAATGGATTTCTAATTGGAGGAGGGAAGGGAAGAGAAGGAAGCAAATGAGGGTCTATTGCAGGGCCCGGCATGGGTCCCATCTGCTCAGAATAGATCCTGGGGAGGGAGCGGAGAGTCCATGTACACAAGAAGTGACATTAAATGAATAGAAGTTAGAAATAGAACACACTTCAAGTGACTAGAACATGAATGTGTGGGTCAGAGAGACCCCCAGACTGTGAAATGCTAAGTTCCCTAGCTAGGGTGACCCTAATTGGCCGGCAATCGTCTCTGAAGTCTCAAAGACATTACTGGCAGGTAACTTTTCTTGAGATATGTGAACATCCCTGGCAGAGCACCAAGGACAGACCAAAGCAAGCATTCCTCCAAAGTACAACTCGGTAAAGTTTATTTGGTTTACTTCGGAGAGCCTGTGTAGAGGGTTACAAAGAGCACACGTGCGATCCTATAAGAATTCTCCATGGAAAAGTTCAAGCCCTGCACAGTCACAAATGCCTAAAAGCAGCCCAGATGGAGGAGGAGTGGCTGGAATCTCAGGTGTGGGTCTAATGACCTTCCTCATTCCCCCATTCTCTGAAGGGACATTAACCCACCTGGTATCATGAGGGCCTCCTGAAGATAATCACAGGTTCTCTGATTTCAAAAATGCGGTCGTCCAGCCAGGTCCAGAGGACAGCATTCCACACCAAACATTGCTCAATATAGTGACTGCCCAGGGCTGGTTGTATTTGAAAAGAAGGTACATCCTGTAGGTAATGCTTAACCTGAAAGAATGACCTGGGAAAGCTAACAGCTATTCCACTTAGTGTACATTTGGTACTTTCGTTCCAATCATTACAAACTATTTGCACCCGTCCCACGATCCATCCCACGAAGACAGCAGCATCAGCAAGCCATCCACAACGGTCTGCAGAAGGAAAAGGGAGAGGCACGTTTCAAATCACAACCTTTCACCTTCTTCAGACCTCTTTACCCTACACAGCACGCTAGTGGGAGCCTGTGGCAGGGAGGTGGAGAAGTCGGAGTTGTGCGCAGCTGGGCTCTCAGGCTCCCTGCTATGGGAACCTCTGTTTAGTCCTGTCGGCGGCTTCTCAAGGGCAAATACAGACCCAGATCGTCTGATTTTTCCAGAGAGGTTGGACATGTATTATATGTCAAGTCGGATATTTTAATGTTGATGCATTTGAAAATGAAAATAAACAAACCTCATGTGATTTGAGCAAACACGCGCAGGCGTGAGTGGGAGACTGCTGCTTTGCCTCTGTGTACTTGGCTCCCTCTGGGGTGGTTTCCAGAAAGAGCGCAGAACTGATGTCCCTGATGTCTGCGCCTCTGCACCAGGGTCCTCCTTGCTCCAAAGCGCAGCCTCAGGTCTTTCGTCAGTTTCTCTCCATTGACTTGGTCTTACCTCCTGGAGGGGATATTTGAAAATGAAGTTGCACAGAAGAACTTGGTTTCTTTCTTGTGGTCCTTGTCTGTCTGTCTGTTGTTTTGCATTCAGCACTGGGCTGAGCTATAGGTTGCACTGCCGGCAGTGGGGACAGGGTGAGGAGTCAGCAGGGATGGAAGGTTTTGCACCCGGGACTTGCACAGGAAGATAAGGAAGTAAAAGGAGAGAGCCCGCTGTCGTGAAATAGAGAGTAATAATCTACCAAGACAATGCCATACGCATGCCAGGCCTTGGCTGCATTTCAGTCCCCAGACAGGCACTAGAACTTCCTGTGTTCCTCTGACACTGCAGACAGCTTTACTGTGCTGGGAGAGAGGGGGGAGGAGCAAAAACCAAAACCAACCAAACAAAAAAACCAAAATAAAAGACAACTGTGTTTTCTCTTAAAGAAACAAGTAAGTCATAGGAACAGGATGACAGAGGAAAGAGAGGAACTTTATTTTTATTTTTTCCAAATAGATGTTTTAACTCTTGACAGACAGGATTCCACTTATTGACAGTAAGTAATTTCGAAAATATGCATACTACAAGTGGACCCTTCTCTACATTCAGCCGTGAAAGTGCTTCGAATGTGGTGCTTTAGCAATTCAGACACACTATTGAATAAAAAAAACAACAACCTATATTTGTCAGGGGCAGGGGAGGGGCGCGCACAGTGAGCAGAGGACCAACCCCTTCCACAACATTGATCCAGAGGATCAAATTAAGGTCACTAGACTTGACAGCAGGTGCCTTTACCTACTGAGCCACCTCCCTGATCCTAGACACTGTTTCTCAGCTCCTGTTGTGCGCAGGGTGCCGTGCACTGTCGGGAGAGGACCCGCAAACAGTGGCTGTAATGTCTTCGGAGCAGCTCACAGTGATAGATTTTCAAGGGGAACAAGAAGCTCTCCACGAGTCCGTGTCAAATCCTAAACAGCTCCAAGTAATGCGAAAACGCCACACCAGACACCGAGCCCAGAAACATCGGTTCGCATTCATGTGAGCATAATTCAAAACACATTTACTTTTCTGCAGCCACTTGGTTTTTGTTTCTCTAAAGAAAAATGCAAAATTGCACTTTCTCGGGAGCTCCTTCAAGATCTTAAACAGTAAGTGGTACTAATATTTAACCTTGAGCCAATCTTGAGCCAGGCTGGAGGTTTCAGTTACTACACACAGTGATTTTCTGTTTCAACCCGACTCTTTTCCCCACCTCCATATTGTGTTTTTTCATTATATCTTCAGGAATTCCACGTCAGTTTGTGGAAAAGGCTGTCACAGCTCTCTCTACCTAGTGCTAAAGTTGGGTAGTCACACCTATCTTTCTATTCTGAATTCCAGATGCTGCCAAAATAAAACAGGTTTGCCTAGTGTCATCATTCACTTTATTTTGTTGCCTCTCCGGCAGGGTCAAGAGCAGCCACTTCGGACCAGAGAACAGTGCAAACCCCGAGCATGTCAGTTAATAATAAAGGGACTTTTCCTAAAATTTGTTTTTTGCTCAAGTCCTGGTTATTTGGCACGTTACCAAAAGATTGTCTTCAATGGTCCCGTGCTCATTTCCTACCGATAGCCGCGGTGTGCTCGCCACTCGCTTCCTCTGCGGCCCCACACCCTCTGCTAGCAGCACTGTGCACTCGGGCCCTGGGACATCTGTGGAAGTTAGATCCTGTTTTCCAGGCAGGGATAAAATTTGTGTGGTTTTTAATTTATTTTTAAGTAGATCCCGATCTAGTATACAAAATTGAGAACAGGTGACCAGTGTTTCCCAAAGAATGATAACAATTCTGGGCATTTTAAAGAAGAAATGGCTTCAGGAAAATCCCAAGCCAGGAATGAGTAAGTGGCTGTACTTGAAATCATCTGGGGAAGGGCGAGTGGGTGGCGCTCAGGGATGGAGCGCACTTGAGCATGAACAAGGCTCTGGGTTTCGTACCCAGGACTAAAATACAATAAGACGAAATTATAAAATTAATAAAATGAAATTGAGCTTTAAAACCATATGGTTCCTATTCCACGCAACCCTGTTAAGCCTTGATATCTATGTTTTAAACGTTTTATTCACCTCCTCCCAACCAATTCTAAAGCTATGTGAGGTGGGCAGCACTGCCCAGCAGGAAAAGGCTTTTGCCATCAAAGCCTGACAACTTGAGGACATTCCTGGGTCTCACATGGCAGAGTCTCTGACCTCCACATGTGCATAGACATAAATAGCAGTAAACACAAAATAATCCGAAGCTATTGTAGTCAATAAAAATGTCTCAGGGTTCTGTGTGTAGGGAAAGAATAGAAAAATACAAAGAGCTTAACTGGCCCGGCTGGCTTTTCTTGATTACTCATATTTTTCAAAAAGGGCCTAATCAGTGTTGAATGTATGTAGCCCACTGAAATGTGGCGATGTTTCTGTCTTCCTTACTGACTGAAATGTGACGGTGCCTCCATCTTCCTTAAATCTCTTCTCAAGTAACTTTTCAGAGGTCTGTATTAGTTGGTAATAAATTTAAATAGAAAATTATTTTGGTGACTGTCAGTATCTAGTAATTTTTTCTAAATTAATACACACACACACACACACACACACACACACACCACATATCTGAACCAGAGATTGCAACCAACCTAACAGCTCCATGATTAGACCCCAGGAGCTCGGAGGAGGCTGTGGAGTAAAATGTCGACTATTCACCGGCACACAAAGTGAGCTTAAATGGCTGTGTGGCAGGAAAGGGTTCTGAAACCCAGCAGCCAGAGAGGGCAGATGTTCGAAAGCCTCTTCCATCCCATGACTCTGATGACTCGTGGAGAAAGAACTTGAACCTGAGGGATGACGCGATTGCACGCGTGTCTTCAGGGAAAAGACTCCGGTGTAGAGTCTAGCGCGTGTAATTCCTAGGCTGTTTACGCACAAGCCTCTGCTCCCTCCCGTTAATGTCTACTGAATCCAAACAGCTGTGTGAGCTGCAGCACTTCCTCTGCATCCAGATTTCAGCCCGTTGTTTTTAACAGTGGCTTTCTCCTGCCATTGTTAAATTATTAAAGATGGTTTAATTTTTTTAAATTCAAGATAACATTCAACATGCATTCATTAATTATATTAATCCATGCTATCCATCTTATCCAGTGTACCCTGGACAAGGGTTCTACCACTAAGCTATGCACCCAGCCCAACGTCTGTACTTTAATCAGTTAAACCACATTTTGCCAATTATAAACCTATGTTGTTTATATGTATTTTTTTAATGTGGAGATTAAACCTAAGACGTGGAGCAAACTAGGTAAAAATAGCCCCTGAGATACACCTCCTATTCTGATTTAAAATAACTCCTAAAACCCTATTATTTGGTAAATTATCTCAATTAAAAATGTTGTCAGTTATTATTGTAAACATGTTTCTTTGGCAGTATCTTTATAAGTCAGGCAGCATCAGTGGCCTGCATTTGCTACCCTGGGCTCCCATCCACTTGGCTCCGGACCAACAGAGATTCCTGAAGAAAGGAAGCCTTTGCGAACATGCTGGCTGCATTGTGCAAGATGAAAGACAAAGCTGCGTCCAGAGAGACGTCTGAGGACACTTCCACGTAACTGAGCCTTTTGAACAGCCCCAGTGGGAATGCGAGCTTGGAACCGGGGAGGCGATGAGGAACTTTTGTTGTAAGATCCCAGCATTCCGGGGCAGGTGCAGGACAGTGATGAAGGAATCCTGTTCAGGAACGCATTTCTGAGTCCTTTCTGTAGAGACAAAATGCCAATCTCTTTTGGCTGGTCTCAGATGAGGCGTTTTGGAGAAGGCATAAAATATCTTCTGTTGCCGGGCGGTGGTGGCGCACGCATTTAATCCCAGCACTCGGGAGGCAGAGGCAGGAGGATCTCTGTGAGTT